>NW_010729574.1:37034-62022 GCF_000365185.1 Nelumbo nucifera
CCTATTTATAGTCCCCATCCTTTCAAACTGACGGCCCGGATCAAAGCAGATCCAACGGTCCGCGGGCGCCCTGACCGCACGCCTTCTGAAAACCGAAGGCGATTGGCGGCACATCTTCCACGATTAAGGTAGTCGTAGCCGCACGACGTTCGGAATTAAAGGCCACCTCAGCACGTTTTCAGAATCCGAAAAGTCAGAGAAGTCAGAAGATCTCTCGATTCCCGCAAATGCATTTAATGGGGATAGTCAATCAAGTTTGAATTTCAGTCAAATCAGTCCATCGCGCTTCATAAACTCCCCGCGCTAAGGCGATACTCTTAGCCCGAGGAGTGGGGGGCAATTGATGAAGGATGATTTAACCCGACCTATGAAATGGCGACATGTGGACACTGACTCAACGTAAGCAACAGCTCTACATTGTGGCCCAATACAACTAGGTAATGGGCCCATAAAGCAGCTCGCTACATCGTAGCGCGYTAAAGGAGGAGCTCGCCACAACGCGAGCTCCAGGTTCCCCGAGCTACCTCTAAAGGGATAATCCGAGGCAACTCTAACTTGCAAGCTAAGAAAACCAGCTCGCCCAAGCTCCCAAACAGACAAGTCATCCCGAGGACCAATTCTACCAAGGGTACTTCTGAAGTATTCCAAGCTCGCTGCAAAGTAGCTCGCGAATGGGTCACACGAGCATTCCTCAGGAAGCTTCTGTTTAACAGCCGTACAGTCAGACTACGCCACGTCCCTAACTGACAGCGCAGTCCCTGTCCTTTCGATAGTCCATGTCTCTCAGTAGACGGAGGCGTGCCTGTCACTTTGGGGACGTGTCACTCGCCCGGGCAAGTGGTACGTCCCAAAGGCCACTTGCGCAGCCCTGGCAGGTAACGGTTGTGGCAGGGGCCTAGTGGCCGTTATGCCCGATCTCACAAGAGCGCCCCTATAAAAGCCCTCAAGGCAGAGGAGAAACTTCTTCTAAAAAAAACAAACCTCTAATTTCTCGGATATAGTGATAAAGCGCGACCTCCACTCTTAGCCTTCATTTTTCTCTTTACTTCCTATACACGGTACTAACTTAAGTATCGGAGTATTCCCACCGGATAAATCCCCGGCAATCCTTCCTTTCGTCTTCTCAGGTGTCGTTCGTTGCCAACAATGAGCCAGTCAGCAGTCAGTTAGGAGTGCTTGGATCGCGCTACATCAACACCCACAAAAACTACTAATCTGACCCCGGGAGAACTGATAACATCTCGGGTCTCACTGAATCTCTGTCCAATATAGTAGAATGAATGTTCCCATTATTGTTGCTGAAAGGTTTGCCAATTCCTGAAGCATTAATATTATCCATAATGCATTTGCCAAAAAAAAAAAAAGCAAACACAGAATTGGGGCTTAATTTCTGAATTAGATAATAAATAATTAATGTTGATGGTAACCAATAAGTTGGGATTAGATGCTTATCTTTAACGGAAAATTGATAAGGGCCAATCTCCCAATTCTGTTTGTAATGAAAATCAGGCTCTTAGAGGTTGAGAGATTGGTCCTGACCTTGGAGAGCTTAGTCCAAGTTTCTATTTGAAAGAAAGATTAGTCCTTATTTTTAACGAGAAATTGATAAGGACCGTCGTTTTCATTTCCAAGTTGATTGATTTATGGTTACCCTAATTCTGAAGATAGATTTCATAGACAATAAAAAAAGTAATGGAGTGAGTTTAGTTTGGGTGCCTTTTATCGTTCAACAAGTGTGCAGAAGCATAAAACACTGACCCAACAAAATAGCATGGTTCAACTCCAACAAAATAGCAAGGATTAACATTAAAGTAACAAAAGAAAGAAAGAATGGATACCTGTCACGATGGGAGTGTCAATAGAGCAGAAGAGCAACAGATGGAAGGTCTTCTTCGATTTGGTCTATATGGAAGCCTAGAAGGGCAACCATCTCGACTCCAATAAATTACTCGAAAAGCTAAGTATAAAATGCATAAAAAGGAAAAAAAAAACTAAAAGTAAAAGCTAGAGAAGAAGAAGAGTTTCGAAAAAATGCAGTTCGATTTGGAGGAATTTAGATAACTAGCAAAAACCAGGTAGAGTAGAGGATGAGAGCTTGAAGTGAGAAATGGAGAGAGTGCATAGGGTTCTTACATACGGATAGGGAATATCTTTCTTGAAAAAAAAAAGCTAGAGATAGAATCCTTAATACGAGTAGATCTTAAATGTAGTCTTAACGTCGTTCGAAGACACCGAAAAAGTGGCCAGAGATATGACCGTTGGAATGTCTAGAGGTAGACGGGAGAAGACGAAGGAGCTTCCTTTTTGACAAGGCCTGATAATTTTTCCCAGATACGTCTTTGATTTTTCCAGTCCAGAAACTGTCCAGAACGTGCCCAGTCCAGAAACTGTCTCAACAGCCTATGCTATTGGGACTCCGGTTTCCTATCCACGAGAAACTCTGCCCACGCTACCCCCGTGAATTAGGAACATTTCCCCTGCAAAATGCAGAAGATGAGATGTTCTCCATGTGTGGCTGCGAGAAACGTGGGAAGATTCTCGTGGGCAGGAGGTCCGGACTCTACTGCTGACCCAAAGTTAACCCCATCTTCACAGCTTTTTACAACGGTACATCGGGGAACATCTTCATCGCTGTATGTTTTTTGATGGGAAGATATTCCCATGCACAACTAGGAGGGATTGTGCGGACGGTCTTGTGAAGACCAAATCCGATTTCGTCTCCAATCGTCGTCAAGCTTACGCCTCACTTCTTCATCACCCAACTGGTCTCCACCCCTAATCTTGATTAGCCTTGTAACATGTACCATGTGGTATGATGAAGAGTGATTTGGCCCGACCTACCAATAGGGGGACACATGAACACGACCTAACTAATAGATGACAGTTCAGCCTGACATACCAAGACCGCAACAGGTCGAACTCGGATAATCAAACCACCTCGGCATGGGTCACCTCGGTACAAGGTCACATCAGGACCACCTCGGTCTCAAGGCACTTTGGGGTTCACTCCAGTTCGGGACTGAAGAGCATCAGTTTGAGCATACCGACTCAGACCACTGCTTGACAACCCCAAAAACCCGCCATCAGATTCCAAACCTTACGGGATCACGCCTCGTAACGGCAAGCCTTATCTTCCTCCCCGCCCGGTTCGGGTGGAACAAATAAGCCTTATCAGTTGGCAACGTTATCCCCCAATTAACGCGGAAATGGATCTCGTCGTAATGAGGATCCCAGAATTGCTCTGCAGAACCCGCGAGGACTTCACTATTTAAAGGCTCCAACCCCGAGGGCACAAGGTACGCGTGATTTCTCTGCTCTCTAGCTCTCTATATTCTCAAACTATTTCAGCTCGCAAACAAGTATACTAACTTAAGCATCGGAGTGACATCTCTGGGTTAGCCACCCCGGGTTCTCTGATCATCTCCTTGTCCGTCATCTGACTGGAAGTCAGGTCACCTCCAGCGGGGAGCAGTTAGATCATGCTACATCATTTGGCATCATTTGTGGGAAACGTTACAGGAAAGCCTTTTCCACCAACAACAATAGCAATGGCATCTTCCAGCAACGCCGGACAAAACAATGAGGCGAACATCTCCGGGGGACAGTCTCAGATCCCGTCTGTTTGCATAGGTCAGTTTACCATACCGCTTACTGCAGCTGGGGTCCCAACGCTGACCATGCCCCAAGCGATTGCACAAGTGAACGCGCCACTCCCTCATGTAGTCGGTGCGACATTCGCTGAACCATCAGTGGTTCCCCTTGGAGTCGAGCAATCCCAACTTGACAACCTGATACATTGCGTTTGGGCCATCCAGGTCCAAATGCAATAGGTCTAGCAGTTTCAGCACTATCAACAACGAGCCCTCCATCATTTCTACCAGCAAYAGTTCCCTCCGCTGTAGCAGAGTCAGCAGCCGATTCTGCCTCAACACCCGGCAATGTAGCAGAATCAACCCCGTTAGCAGGGCACCCGCCCTCCCCACCGAGGCGAGACCTCCCAGGTCCCACTTCCTCTTGGGAGCCAGGTCTCATCCCGCGGTAGGAGGGATGGGCAGATCACTCCGCCCGCTTCGTAGAACTTGAACAGATCAAGAGATACCTAGCCCACCAGGGCCATGTTACCTCGACCTTCTTATCAAGAGGACTCACTCGTAGGCAACCGGTTCGGGCCCCTGGCCGCGGACTCAAAGCAAGGCCCTTCTATTCATGGTAGAGAGCCTCAACACCCATAGCCACTCCGCACTAGGATGATACCCGATCATATAGAAGTCAACAACACTAATGCGGAGCTGATCAAGAAGCAGCAACGAAGGCGTTGCAAGGCACACCGAACTACAACTCATAGTCAACTCGTCGGGCCCAACCAGCTAGAGCAAGCAAAAGGTAAAGAAGAGGTGAGCTCGGCAGCCGCTAAGACTGCTCCTCTCCTGTCCGGGTCGTCTCCTCTATCCTCTGAGCTCTTGGCGGCCTCAATGCCAAAAGATTTTAAAATGCCTCCTCTAGACAAGTACAACGGATCCTTCGATCCAAATGATCATGTAAACTCCTTCCGGTCCCAAATGCACCTAGCTGGGGCTGACGAGTCCTACATGTCTGTAGCCTTCTCCACAACATTTAACGGAGTAGTTCGCACGTGGTACAGGAACCTCGCGCCAAGGACGATCAGAAGTTGGGCGCAGTTCGTAAACTTGTTCACCTCGCACTTCATCACCAGTAAGAAGTGTCCGAGGTTCCAAGAAAGCCTCATAAACATAGTTCAAAGAGAAGGGGAGTCAATTATAAGATATATCAAACGCTTCAACGACACCTGCTTGCAGATCCCCAATCTAGATCCAGCAGTGAGGCTCACGTCGGCGAAGAAAGGTATAACACACAGAGAATTTAAGTGGCATGTGGTGGCCAATAAGCCGAAGGACATCACGGAATTCCTCACTCTCTCCGATCAATTCATCAGAACCGAGGAAGAGATGAATCAAAAGACCGAGAATCCAGCAGAAAAGAGGAAAAGAGAAGGTGACAGCGCGGGTAACGGTGGCAGCAAGCAAAGAAAGAGCAACTCCCCAACTAGGGGAGGAAACAAGTCTGGGAGCCGATCTTCACAATCTCACAGGTCAGGTCGGCATTCCCAAACTCCGCCAGTTGAACGGACAAGCTACACACCTCTCAACGCGAAGAGAGGAGAAATCCTTATGGCAATCAAAGACTCCTCCTATGTCAAGTGGCCACCTTAGTTGAGGGAGGACCCCGCCACAAAGAGGAACGTGTATTGTCACTTTCACAAAGATCACGGTCATAGTAACAAAATTTGTAGAAACCTCCGTGACAAGATCGAAGAACTCATCCATCGCGAATACCTAAAAAATTTCATACAAGAAGAAAATAAGAACCAAGCAAATCGGCAGGAGGAGCAAAGAAGAAATGCTCCGAAGTCCAGTAGGAGACAGAATGAGCAGCCACAGAGGCAGTTACCAGAAGAAAGGCCGATCYGCGGAGTAATCAACATGATTACTGGTGGGTCGATCATCGTGGGCTGCACCTCAGCAGCGAGTAAAGCTTCAGTCCGCGAACAAGAGCATGAAGAGCGGAATCCCCTGAAGCGACCCAGGCTCGAAGATCCCATTTACTTCACAAAAGATAATGCGCGCGGGATCCAGTACCCCCACGACGATGCACTGATAATAAAGCTGAGGATAAACGACTTTGAAGTCAAGTGCGTCTTAGTGGATTCAGGCAGTTCGTCCGATATTTTGTTCAAGGACGCCTACGACAAGCTCCAGCTCCAAGAAAGCGATCTCAAGTTGACAAATACTCCCCTGGTAGGTTTCAGCGGCGAAGAGGTCAGACTTCTAGGGCGAGTCTCAGTACCCATAGAGTTCGGCACGTGGCCCAACATTGCAAGGTTCGAACACACATTTCTAGTGGTCGCGACTCCCTCCCTGTACAACGCCATAGTAGGTCAGCCTATTATCCACGCACTACGCGCGGTAGTGTCCACCTACTATTTGGCCATGAAGTTCCCGACGGACTATGGAGTAGGGGTTGTGCAAGGCGACCAGTTCGAGTCTCGCAAGTGCTACGTTGCCGCCCTCAAGGGAAAAGCCAAGCTAGCGGCTGACATCGAGCTCGAGCAACCTCGGAATACAAAGAAAGCGAGCTGAAAGACTCCGATGCGACCTCGGGAGAGCTCAATCACATAATTTTTGGTGAAGAAGAGGGGTCTCTCGACCCCTTATTTATAGTTCACCGCGAGGTGATTAACGGATGAGATATGCTTGATCCAACAGTTCTCATGAAAACCGGTTGCACGACGTCCAAGGACGAAATCTGTTGATCGCGTTTTTTACATCCGCGGAGTCCATAAATAGTGTGACGTCTGCACGTACACCCAACGCGACCTGGGCTACTGCTGGTTAAACCGAATGTTCGAAAGTTTAGATTGGCTGATCCGCTCGACAGACCGCCTAGACCTCGTGTCAAATCCACCTGGACTCGTCATGAACTCCCCACATCGGGTCGGGACCATCGGCTCGGAGAGTGGGGGGCAATTGATGAAGGGTGATTTGGCCTGACCTAGCAATAGGGGGACACGTGGACACGACCTGACTAATAGATGACAGCTCAACCCAACATACCAAGGCCNTGGGCTACTGCTGGTTAAACCGAATGTTCGAAAGTTTAGATTGGCTGATCCGCTCGACAGACCGCCTAGACCTCGTGTCAAATCCACCTGGACTCATTCATCTTCTTCCTCGCCTCGGCATTGAGCATCAACAACTATTTTCTCCCCTTCTAATGAAGGGTGATTTGGCCTGACCTAGCAATAGGGGGACACGTGGACACGACCTGACTAATAGATGACAGCTCAACCCAACATACCAAGGCCGCAACAGGTCAAACTCGGATAATCAAACCACCTCAGCATGGGTCACCTCGGTACAAGGTCGCATCAGGACCACCTCGGTCCCAAGGCACTTTGGGGTTCACTCCAGTTCGGGATTGAAGAGCATTAGTTCGGGGATACCGACTCAGACCACTACTTGACGACCCCGAAAAACTCGCCATCAGATTCTAAACCTTACGAGATCATGCCTCGTAACGACAAGCCTTATCTTCCTCCCCGCTTGGTTTGGGTGGAATAGATAAGCCTTATTAGTTGGCAACGTTATCCCCCAATTAACGCGGAAACAGATCTCGTCGTAACGAGGATCCTAGAACTACTCTGCAGAACCCGCGATAACTTCATTATTTAAAGGCTCCAACCCCGAGGGCACAAGGTACGAGTGATTTTTCTGCTCTCTAGCTCTCTATATTTTCAAGCTATTTCGGATCACAACAAGTATACTAATTTTAAGCATCTAAGCGACCTCACTGGATTCTCTTATCATCTCCTTGCAGATCAACCTTGTCCGTCGTCTGACTAGAAACCCGTCACCTCTGGCGGGGAGCAGCTACATCGCGCTACATCGTTATACAAACCTTAGATGCGGTCGAGGAGTCGACGGCTTGCTTAGTAATAATGCTTAAGCTTACGACGCCTCTTTAAAATCTACTTTGTGAGAAGTTTAGGTCGTGAGTCGAGCCCGCCTGATCAGCAATGGAAACCGTGCGCGTACTTGGCTACTCGTTCCCGCCTAAAATCACATATTTCCCTGTACCCAATGAACAAATATCTTCGCATAGGCAGCTCATTCGCTGCAACAGTTCCACACCTTCAACTGTAAAAGGGGCAATTAAAGGCCATGAAAGGATGAGTGGGCAGCGGCGTTTTGCAGTGCTGAGGACGGGGCATGCAACCGAGTACACCGAGCGTATCTACGGTGGCTATGGTAAAATGCTGGAATGCCTCCTAAGAGACGGGGATGACGAACGCTGGGACATCTTTAACGTCATCGATGATGACTTCTCCTTTGAAACCAATATCGATTCTTATGATGGCTTCGTCATCACCGGAAGTAGTGCCGATGCTCATGCCAATGACGTTCCCTGGATAATCTACCTATGTGATATCCTCAAACTCTTGCATTCAAATAAGAAGAAGCTTCTAGGGATATGCTTCGGTCACCAGGTATACTATTTAATCATAACTTCATAACTTTATTTCATCGTCACTTCTCACTTGTGCAATTTTTATTCCCTTACTTCTGAATCTGGAAATCTAAAAACGCACAGGTCTTGGCCCGGGCGCTAGGTGGGAAAACCGGAAGGGCTTCGGTGGGATGGGAGCTCGGCATAAAGTCTATTTGTGTCGAACAAAAGATGGTAACACAACTGTATGGGTTGGAAATGAAGTCCCGTCTTAATGTTATTGAGAGCCACCGCGATCAGGTCTTAGTTTATTTATTTATTTTTGACCTTTGTCTATTTACATATAATGTCTGCTGTTCATTTGATTGCTAACTGTCCACCTTATTAATTAGTGATAATGATGTAACATATGCACAAAGAGGATGTGCCAAGCACCCTTTTGTCTGTAGATAGCCTTTACTACCTTACCCACTAAATCCCATTATTTGTTTTTTGCACAATATTAGAGAATAGATTCTCTAGTAATCATCCTCAATTCACCCCTAGCTGAAGTAGTGAAATTTCTCTCCTTGCTGAAGTAAGGTTTGCTACAAAATGCCATATTTTGACCCAATGAGCTACTCTGATCAAGATATTTTCTAATAAGGGTTCTTTTGTGTGGGATTCTTTATTAAATGGGCAATGCCTTGATCCAATGGGGAGTTGATCAATTAACAAGCAAAGGTTCACCATACAAGCAATATAAGATTCTGTGGTTACTGAAGTTTTAACAGATATTGAAATATTTTTAATTAGATTTCAATCCATTAATTTTTGTCTATGAATGTTTTTTTTGGAAAAAGGTAAAGTAATTTATTCAGCACAGAAAAAGATGATTAGTACATCAAAACCCAGACCACTAAAACTGCCTGGGCACAAATCAAATTACAAACTCATCCAGGACTGAGAACAAAACAAAAGAGACAGATTCTGATGTTTGAACTCCTCAGTTACCGACACCCAAGAGAATAACTTGCCCACAGCTCTCTGCACTACTTCATCTGGGCTTTTAAATTTACTATAGAAAATTCTGTTGTTTCTCTCAGTCCAAATGGACTATAACACAGCTGCCGGAATGGTACTCCATACAAGCTTTCCTTTCTTGCTGAGGCCCTCAATTCTCCAACAGTTCAACATTCACTGATTTTGGCATAACCAAACTAATCTCCAAAGCCTTTAGAAAATGCCCCCAGACCATAGAAGAAACTGGGCAGTGGATACACAAATGGTGTATAGATTCTGCAAGAGTTCCACACAAACCACAAGAATGATCCAGAATCTGAATGCCACATCTCTCCAGATTAACTGTAGTCAGACATTTATCAAGAGCCATTGTCCAAACCAGAAAATTAATCTTGGAGGGACTAGTTGGATTCCAAATCTGACTGGCAGGGAAATCCACCTGACCTGACCTGTACAGCTTAAGAACCAGGGATTTAACAGAGAAACAACATTCTGCATTCCATTTCCAGCTTCATTCATCCTCCTGACTCAAATCTATCATCCGATTTTGCAGCAGCCCCAACAGCGCCACATACTCTTCCACCTCCCAATCAAACAAACTTCTCCTACAAGGAGGAGTCCAAATAATGAAATCACCAGAAACATTAAAATTCTCAGCTACTAAAGAGTCTTGATTCACAGAGATTTGGAAAAGGAGGGGGAAAGCATCTGCCAAGGAGCTCTGAACACCAGGGATCCTTCCAAAACTTAATTCTATCCCCTTTACCCACCTTAAGTCTGATCCCATCCAAGAGGATAGGAAAATTCTTCAATATGCCTGCCCAGAGAGATCTGTCCCCTCTTGAATGAGGATCCTTAGATCTCCAATCACACCACTCCACCCCATACTTCGCCGCAATAAGGTTTCTCCACCATGCATTACTATAAGTAGAAAATCTCCATAACCATTTACTGAGAAGGGCAGAATTAAATTTCTCCAGATTTCTTATTCCCAGCCCACCAACTTCCTTAGGGAGACACATTTTTGTCTAGGAATATAGTGTGAGAGGTTTCTCATTTGTTTTTAAAAGCAATGAAATCATATATACACCAATGGTTTAGAGTTGGCTTCCAACTTATCAGCATGTGATCTGCCCGGAGCCTTCTTTGGTAGTTTCTATGGCCTAGGGTACGAGTCAAATATGTTTAAGACCAAGTTCAAAGGCTTCCAACTGCTTGATTGGAGTATTGATTGATTGTTCTTGAAGTATAATGTCTGAACTTAACCTAAAACAAATACATCTATTTTATTTCTAAATATGCAACCTGGCAGTGTCTAGTTCCTTGGTGATGCCAGAGAGTTTAGATGAATGCCAAAATTATTTGAATTGGAGCAATGGGCATGAACAACTTATTACTTACTAAGGAGTTAAAGTTGATCTTATTTCCGAAGTGCAGAGATTAGGGGGGTGAGGGTTTAAGGGTGAAGCAACTCTTATTGGAAGTATTTCAGGACAATGGAATGAGAGGGGGGCTGGGGGAGATACTGCTGGATTAGGTATCTGGAGGAAAATCTGGAGTCAGGGGAATGCATTTTGGCTGGGTTGTACTGTTGTAGATCTCAGCTCTGAATTTAAATCACTGGCGGTGTTTTCCATTGATTTGGTTGGTGTTTTCTTTTTTTTCTTTTGTTAGGTTTTGCCATTGTGGTTGGTGTTTTCTTCAAGTTAGGTTTTTTCTTATTTTCTTGGGGGGTGGGGTTGGTCCTATCTGATTTTTCAAAGTTCTGCTCTTCTGCCACTACTTGTGATTATGTGGAATTACCCATTTATGACCTTGAAGTCTTTATGAAAGTTGGCCAATCTGAGTGGTTATCTTTGTAGATGTTTATCTGTATATCAAGAAATATCTATTTATGGTTTTGGCTTTGTTTATTCAGGGGAAAAGTGTGGTTGAACAGTTTCCCCCTTGTTTAGCTAGACCATCAGCCATAGAGTTAGTTGATCTCTGAATCCAATACACTGTGACTAACATACCCCTTGTCATCAATTTAATCATTTTATGTTCTTTCCTGTACTTCCAAAGAGTCTCTTCATGATTTCCCCTTGCTTACCGTTGCTTCAAGCTGAGGTGACTTTTGATGATATGCATGGCAACAGTAGCATGATGCAACAGAAATGCATTGGCTTCCCATTTCAACAACCTAGTTGTCCAAGGAACTGTTTGATAATGGATGAAGTTGCTTGCTTTGTTTTTCAACAGATAAGTCATTAAGTAGGTTATGAGCGCCATAGTGTCTGGACATCTTACATCAATATCTATAACTTACTTTTTGAAAAGGCAAAGTATAATGTGATTCATTCAGAAGTATTTCTAATTACAAAACGCCCATGTATACCAGAGACTATACAATAGGGTACAAGTAAAGCTCTCAAAGTGTGCTTCTACCCTAGGTGGAGTAAGATTTTACAAAAACTCCCTTCACCTCTGATTTCTCCACTTGATTCCTTATAAGAGCATTGTGAAAAGATTTGACAGAGAAGACACCATTCTTGGATTTTCACCATCTTACATCTCTTCTTTCTACTTGCAACTCTACCAATTGCAATTTTGATAACAAATTCACATTCCCCAATCTCCCCATCCAGCAGARAACTTTTAAACTTCAGACACCATACTACTTTTCCTTGGATTACTTCAAAACTCTTTTCAATAGACACATTCTTCCTACTTAAACCATACAACCATGGGCAAAGATGACAAAATTTACCAATCCCTACCCAATCATCTTCCCAAAATTTTATAGTTGAACCATCCAACCTTGAAACATATGTAATTTAAGAAGGTTGATTGAAAACTCATTATTTTCAATCAGCCTTCCTCCCACCAATATTGAGAAGGCTTGACAGATTTCCTTTTTCAGGAGATTGGGAGATGAATGTTTGGGAGTTGGTTCAGGAAGCACTTACTTATTTTTTTTTTTATATCAGACCATAAACCAATCATATTAAGGAAATTTGTGGTGATCTCGAGACCTAGACCTTTCAAGTTTGAAAATGTGTGGTTGGATCATCCAACATTTTGGGTTGGGTGGTCCGTTGGGAGAGAAGTAAGGGGCATGGCCAAATGATTTCATTGCATGCTGAAGACATGGCTCAATATTCTGTTTCAGTAGATGACTTAGAAACTGTTTGCTGCTTCTTACATTTCTAGGAAATAAGAGACTCACCTAGAAAGATGCACCACCTTGCATTGGACCGTCTAGCATCTGGGCAACCAGTCTAGTCGGCATATACATAAGCTAATGATTTGAGAGATCAATAGGATGGAAAGAACACACCATAAGAAGCATTACCCCTAACATATCAGATGGTATGGTGTATTGCTGTCATGTGGGATTGATGGGGTGTAGAAACAAGCTAGATTACAATTTGGATAGCATAAGAGATGCCTGGGCGTGTCATTGTGAGGTAAATAAGACTCCTTACAAGTTGACGATAAAGAGTAGCATCTTCTGAGAGTGGACCATCATCCTTGCTTAGCTTAAGATTAATTTCCAAAGGTGTATCAACTATCTTAGTGTTGGTAAGATGGGCAAGCTTGACCAAGTCAGTGGCATACTTCTGCTGATTAAGAAAGTAGCCACTGGAATTATGATGAACTTTTTTTTTTTGATAATTGAATTATGATGAACTTTCAGGCTTGGAAAATATGTCATCGGTCTTTACCTCTAAAAAAGAAAAGAAAAAGAAAAAATGTCACCAGTCCCTAATCATTCATTTTGAAGGCTTGACTAAGAAGTTGCTTTAGTTGATGGATACCTTCTTGGTCATCTCCAGTTATGAGAATATCATCAACATAAAGCAGCAATAAAGTGATACTTGAGGGCTCTGTAGGTGAATAGTGAGTAATATAAGGATCTTTGAGTGAACCTAGCATCAGTAATGATGAAGGGTGATTTGGCCCGACCTAGTAAAAAGGGGACACGTGGACACGACCTAACCATAGATGACAACTCAGCCTGACAAGCTCAGTTTGCAACAATTGAGCTTGCATATTTAGTCACCTCGACACAAAGGCCGCCTTGGCTCAAGGCTCACCTTGGAACAGGGCCACCTCGTCGCAAGTCTCACCTCGGCATCGAGGCACCTCGGTATCCAAGCTAGTTCGGAACTAAAAGACCAAAGTACCAGTTCGTAACCAATAACTCGAAGTGCCACGTAACTGACTCCCGCGTAACTAACTCCAGAGGTCTCTCCAACAAATCCCGAATCCCTCGAGATCACGATGAGTTAACATGCCCCGACTTTTCCGGGATCACGATAAGGACTTATCCTGACTTCGCCAGAATCGGAGGCGAAACGAGATAAGCCTTACCTGTATACTGCTCCTTCGGAAGCAGAGCGAGACTTATCCTGACTCTGCTGGAACTCTTTCGTGTGCCCCACGACTACTCAACTATATAAAAGCTCCAACCCCGATGGCTTAAGGTATGCGTGATTTTTCTGCTCTCTAGCTCTCTACATTCTCAAAGCTCTTTAGCTCGCATCAGATTACTAACTTAAGCATCAGAGCGACCTCGCCGGGCTAGCCACCCTGGGTTCTCTGATCTTGTTCTGCAGATTTACTTAGCTCGCCGTCCGACTGGAAGCCAAATCATCCTCCAACAGGGAGCAGTCAGATCGCGCAACATCAATTGGCGTTGTCTGTGGGAAGACGATCAAAAAGCCTTCTTCACAATTAACAACTTTCATCTGAAATCAATGGCCTCTTCCAGTCACGCCGGACAGAGCACTGAAATGAACGTCTCTGGGGGGCAACCTCAATTTCCATCAGTGTGCATTGGTTAGTTCACCATACCGTTCACTGCGGCTAGGGTTCCAACACTGATCGTGCCACAAAGCGCTACACAGGTGAATGCCCCGCTCCCTCCAGTGGTGGGCGCAACCTTCGCTGAACCGTTTGTGGTTCCCCCCGTAGTCGGGCAATCCCAATTCGATGACCTAGTACACTGCGTGCGGGCCATTCAGGTCCAAATGCAACAAGCCCAGCAGTTCCAGCAATACCAGCAACATGTGTTCTACCAATAGTATCAACAGCAGTTCCCTCCACTGCCGCAAAGTCGGCAGCCGGTTCCACCCCGACACCCAGCAACTCAGCAAAACCGACCTCGTGTGTAAAACATCACTCGATCTCCCCACCGAGGCGAGGAGACTTCCCAGGTCTCACTTACTCTCGGGAGCCAAGTCTCACCTCTTGGTAGGAGAGACAGATAGATCACCCCGCCTGCTTCACAGGGCAACATTGGAAACAGGTCCGAGGACACTCAGCCCAATAGGGCCATTCCTCGGCGTTCGCATCAAGAAGGCGGATCGCTCCCAAGTAACCGTTTCGGGGTTCTGGCTGCGAACTCAAGGCAAGGACCTTCCATCCACGACAGTCAGCCTCAAAACCCAAGGAACCAAGAGCTACCTCGCGGCAAAGCAGTACCGGACCATACAGAGGTTAGCAGCACCAATGCAGAGCCCATGAAGAAGCAACAGCGAAGGCGTCGCAAGGCACGCCGAACTTCAGTCCAGAACAGCCATCTCGCGAGACCAAACCAAAAGGAACATGTTAAAGGTAAAGAAGAGGCGAGCTCGGTAGCTACAAAGACCACTCCTCTACTCTCTGGGTCGTCCCCTCTGTCTCCCGAGCTCTTGGCGACTCCGATGCCCAAGGACTTCAAGATGCCTCCCCTCGACAAGTATGACGGATCTTTCGATCCTAACGACCACGTGGACTCCTTCCAGTCCCAGATGCACCTAGCTGGGGCTGACGAGTCCTGCATGTGAGTAGCTTTCTCCACCACATTCAAAGGAGTAGCTCGCACATGGTGTCGGAACCTCGTGCCAGGATCAATCAAGAGTTGGGCGCAGTTCGTGGGGTTATTCACCTCGCACATCATCACCGGCAAGAAGTGTCCGAGGTCCCAAGAGAGTCTCCTTAATGTAGTTCAAAGAGAAGGGGAGTCCATCAGAAGCTACATCAAGCACTTCAATGAATTTATCAATAGTTGTAATTTGAAGGAGATCCCTATGTTACAGGTCAACTTCACTTGGTCTAATTTCCAGGAGAATCCATCTTGTTCAAAACTAGATAGATTTCTTTTCAACGAAAACTGGGAAGCACACTGGAGGGGTTTGGTGGCTAAAGCTCTGCTTAGAGTTACCTCAGATCACTGTCCTATAGAGCTAGGCCAAGAAACTTTTGGGTTTGAACCTAAACCCTTTAGGTTTGAGAACATGTGGTTGACACACCCGGATTTTGTGCATAAAGTTGAGTGGTGGAGAGAAGAGATTAGGGGAGTGAAGTGGAAAGGGGTTAGATTTCACAAGAAATTGAAAAGTCTGAGATCCAAAATTAAAGATTGGAGTAGGGAGGAATTTAGTAGATTAGAAGAGCTAAAAGCCAGATTGTCAGCCCAAATTGAGGATTTAGATTCAAAGGGGCATCAAAGGACCATGAGTGCACAAGAAAGAGAATTGAGATGGAATTTGAAGAAAGATCTGGAAGAGGTCGGTCATGGAGGAGATATCTTGGAGACAAGAATTTAGGCATAAATGGATCAAAGAAGGGGATGGGAATACCAAGTTCTTTCATGCTATGGCCAATGGGAGAAGGAGAAAAAAATTTTGTGGCCAAGCTTGAGGTTGAAGGAGTGGAAATCGAGTCCTAAGAGGATATAGCCAATTGCTTTGCAACTCTCTTCAAATCCATTTTGAGTAGGCTCTTGGAGAGACGGGTGAGAGTGGAAGATCTGGATTGGCCAAGTCCATCAGTTGTTGAGACGGGTTGGCTGGAAAGGAACTTTGATGAGGAGGAGATAAGTCAAAGGCTCCTGGACCAGATGGTTTTACTATGGCTTTCTATCCAGAGTGTTGGGACACTATCAAAGAAGATTTGTTTGAGGTTTTTAGGGAATTTGAAAACAACCATGTGATTAGTCGTGGAGTTAATGCCACATTCTTAGCTCTCATCCCAAAGAGATTAAATGCCAAACACCCTAAAGATTTCAGGCCGATTAGTTTGGTGACTAGCGTTTATAAGATTGTGGCAAAAGTTATTTTTTTAAGTATTAAAAAGGTCCTTCCCTCTCTCATTACTCAAGCCCAAGGAGCCTTTGTACAAGATAGGCAGATTGTAGACTAGATCCTTATAGCAAATGAATGTGTGGAGGAAATAAAGAGATCGAGCAATCAATGTTTCATTTGTAAGTTGGACATTGAGAAGGCCTATGACTCAGTGGATTGGAATTTTCTATTAGAAGTGTTAAGAAAATGTGGATTTGGGGATATATGGTGCAGGTGGGTGAGTGGATGCATAACCTCTTGTCATTTTTCAATTCTAGTTAATGGAGGGGTCAAGGATTTTTTCCCAGCATGTAAAGGGTGCATGCAAGGAGACCCTCTTTCACTTTTCTTGTTCACACTTGTGGTGGATGTGTTCAGTAGATGATTTATAAAGCAGACAGGGAAGGGCTAATAAGTGGGTGGAGGATAGGCCAGAATAATGTCTTGGTAACTCATCTTCAGTTTGCTGATGATATTATCATTTTTTGTGAAGGGAGAGACTTGGGGAGAGTGAGAAACCTAGAAGATCTTATTAAATCCTTTGAGTCTGCTTCAAACCTGATAGTTAACTTTGACAAAAGTTGTGTGGTTGGAATCAATTTGGAAGGTTGGGAGATAGAGGCTATAGTAGGTTGTGCAGAGTGTTCTATGTTTGATTGGCCTTTAACCTACTTGGGTGTTCCGTTAGAAGCTAACCCAAAAGAAAGTCGGTTTCGGTATCTAATTATGGAAAAGTTCGAAAAGAGGTTGGCTTCTTGGAAGAAAAGTTACATTTCGATAGGGGCTAGAGTGACCTTGATTAGAGCGGCTCTTGCCAGTCTTCCGGTTTATTTTCTCTTGGTGTTTAGGATACCCTCAAGGGAAGCTAAGAAGCTAGAAAAGGTGATGAGGGACTTCTTGTGGGAGCCAGGGGAAGAGAAGAAGGATCATTTGATTAGGTAGGAGATATTCAATAGAAGTAAGGAAGAAGGGGGATTAGGATTATAACCTAGTTCTTAAGAATGAACCTTTACTAGGGAAGTGTTTTTGGCGATGGCTGTTGGAGAGAGAGGTTGTGGCACAAGGTGGTGATGGACGACTCTTGCACAACGGTTGGGATGTCGGGGTATCTTGACGGATGACTCTTGCAACACCCTGGAAGGCTATACACGGAATCCTTTCCCATTTTTTCAATCTGGTGAGGTATGATGTTAATTCTGGAAACAATGTTCTTTTTTGGGAAGACATTTGGGTAGGCCATCAACCTCTTAAAGACCCTTTTCCCTCTCTTTACTCTCTTTCCCTTTATAAGAAAGAGTTGGTTTCCAGTTTTATTTCCTCCCCAGCATCTTCTTTGGCCTTAAACTGGGATTTTGGGTTCCAAAGAGGGTTACGTGATGATGAAAGTGCTAGTGTTTCAGAACTGTTGTCTTCACTTGAGTCTATTTGCTTAGATCCCCTCAAACCTGACACAAGAATTTGGACCCCTAACCCGAAATGCTTTTTCACTTGCTCTTCTTTCTTCAAGTCCCTCTACTCCAATTCTGCACCCCAGAACTTCCTAGTTAAAGAATTCTGGGTTAGACCCATTCCCCCAAAGTTTGCTGTTTTTTGTTGGAAAGTTTTTTATGGTAACTGGTAAGGTTAATACCTTGGAAAACTTGCAAAAGAGGAGACCAAAATGGTGCTTATCCCCTAATTGGTGTGTTCTTTGTAAAACTCAGAATGAGGACTATCACCATTTACCGATCTCTTGCTCCTTTACTGCAACTTTATGGAATTGGATTTTTATGTTGTTTGAGTGTAGGTGGAACCTGCCATCTGATACTAGCTTGCTGTTTAGTCCGTCTACCTTTGTATGACATACAAAGAGAGGGAGAGTTATGTGGAAGTATACAAGAGCAGCTTTGTTGTGGACTGTTTAGGAAGAAAGGAACACCAGAATTTTTCGTGAAAAAGAAAAGGAGTTTCTCAGAAGTTAAAGAATGTATTTTGACAAGGGCAATTCAGTGGCTAAAAACTCTAAATTTCTTTGATGCATACTCTTTTGATGACCTATGTAGAAACTGGTTAGCAATGGCTAACACTTTTACCAAGGACAGATATATGGTTGAATGGATGCCACCTGGGGAGTAGTTTATTAAGCTGAACTTTGATGGGAGTAGCCAAGGTAACCCTGGACCTTCAGGTATAGGAGGAATGCTGAGAAACAAAGACAGTAGTATTATATCTTCGTATTCAGGTCCTGCGGGTGTGGGAGACTCTATAAGGGCCGAATTATTTACTGCTGTGCAAGGAATCCAGCTCGCAAACCAGCTAGGAATAGAGCATCTGATTATTGAAGGGGACTCTAGGTGATAGTGGGTTGGTTGTAGGATCCAGACTCTGTGATCTGGGGCTATAGAGATCTTCTCAAAAAGGTTAAATGGCTAACAAGGAATGACAATCAGAGTTTAGTGAGTAGGAAGATCAACAAATTCAATGGCTGATTCACTTGCAAAACAAGGGGTTTCTCGGGCTACTTTATTTTGGGCTTTTGTGTAATTTCTTTTGAACTTATAATTCTGTAACTAGTTTTAAAGGAAAGGTCGCACCTCGTGCCTTTCCATGGGTTCCCTGTAACTCTTATTTGCTGGTTTAATAAAATCTTATTCATGAAAGAAAAGCATTTTTTACATCCATCTAATGAATAACCCAACTTTTCACTGTTGAAATAGCAAGAAGATGAATTGTGGTCATCTTGGTATTTGGAGCAAATGTCTCCTCATAGTTAGTTCCATATCCCGCTTGAAACCTAGTGCAACCAATCTTGCCTTTATCTATCAGCACTACCATCAGACTTCAATCTAACTGAATATACCCACTGACTTCCAATGATTGAAACATTAGGAGGAGAAACTAACTCTCAAATATCATTCTCTAGGAGAGCATCTATTTCAGAATCCGTGGCATCTCTCCAATGAGTGTGAGCTATGGCTTGTTGGTAGGACTTGGGAATATCTCTAGTAGACCACATAGCAGAGAAGGAGCTATGGTATGAGGGAAAACCATAGTGGTTAGGTGGTTTGGAAACACTAGTAGAGCGATGTAAGTAAAGAAACACTAAAGTTCAAATATCTGATGTGGGGACACGTTACCAATAACTGATGATGGAAGAAGGTTGATGAGATGCACAACAATACTGGCCGTCTCCACTCAAAAAGGTTGTTGGAGCATGGGAATCCAGAAGAAGGGTTCTAACAGCACTCAAAATGTGGCCATTCTTGCATTCAACAACTTCATTTTGTTGAGTGCCAGGACAAGATCTCTGTGATTGTATTCCATGATGCTGCAAATAGGTAAGAAACTCCCCATCCATGTGCTTTCCCCTTGAATATGAAGCTAGGGTACAAATAATAGCATTAAAGTGTGTGGTAATTCTGGCATGAAGAGTTTTGAATACAGAAAAGGCATCTGATTTCTTATGCAAAAAATAGATCGAAGTATAACATGTATGATCATCAATAAAGGTAATAAAATATCTAAATCCTATTATGGAAATCACAGGAGACGACCAAACATCATTGTGCAATAACTAAAAAGGTGCAGTAGCATGTGTAGTAGGGAATTGTAAAACATGACTTTTTCTTAAGCAACAAGACATACAAGTTTTATCAACATTCTTAGATAAAGGCAAGCAATTAAATGAAATAAGTGAATCAAGTTTCTTTGCAAAAGAATGGTCTAAACGACGATGCCAAATGTTTCAGTCATTATTACAAGACCCAAGACAATAAACAAGAACTAGCAGAAGAGGCTAGCTTCTTAATAACCATCCCAGTCTATGCCCCTTCCCTTTCATCTCCCTAGTGCGCTGGCCTTATATCAAACAACCATCATGTGGGAAAGTGATAGTATGGCCATGCTCAACAAATTGACCAACAAATATTAAATTGGTAGTAAGCTTAGGAACAAATAATGTTTGAGGGAATGTGAAAGAGGTAGACAAAGATCATTACAATTCACAATATCAAGTTTCTCACCATTACCTATAACAATATGCATACTAGAAGGGAGGGGGTAAGAAGATTGACTACAAGTGGCCCCTGTCATATGATTGGAGGCGCCAAAATCTATGATCCAAAGATGAATAGGGGAAGCACAATACATTCACCAGACAAGCCAAAAGCAGAAAAGGCAAAGGAGGTGACATTCTTGGTTTGAGCACTGGAAGACGTTGCATGATCTGATCCTTCAATAGCAGTCTAATTTTGTGCTAATTTTTCTTTCCTCTATATTGGTTTTCCTTAGATGGCTTAGTAGGACATTCAGTAATAATATGCCCATGCTTCTTGTAGTAAGGACAGGTGTTTTTCTTTCTACAGTGGGATACAAGATGCCCGAATTCCTTACATTAATAATATTGCACTTTGAATATATCTTTCTTTGATTTGGATATATCTGTAGCTAAAAACACACTCTTCACTCCAATTCTAGCATTCATTGTTGACTGAGTGATCATCTTTGTTTCTTTCCTCAACTCACCAAGGTTAGTATCAAGGGTTGGAATAGTTTCTCTACACAAAATATTTGATCTGATTACTTCAAACTCAAATGGAGATGCATCAGAAAGTGTATCACTTTTCTCGTATCAAAGTGTTCCTTTAGAGCCTTGATACAATAGGCCGAAGATATCTCTCTAGTGTGAACAAATTCATACTTTGTCCAGAGTTTGACAAAGCCAGCATAGTATTTCTGAATCTTCCTTCACCCTGGTTGTATGAAAATATCGTTGTTTTAATATGGTACTGTCTTGAGATGTTGGACTGTTGATAAACCTTTTCCAAATAGTTACATCTCCTTGGCTGTCTTGAGACCCCTCATAGGGACAGCCACATCTGTAGTAACTGAATTGAGGATTCAGGATGTAAGCTGAGCATTATTAATCCTCCAGCTTTACAGCCCCTTTGCATTAGTTTCTTCAGGCTTGGTGGTGATTCCATCAATATACCCCCATAGACCCTTTCCCTCAACATAAAACTGGTAATGGAATTGCCACAGAGCATAGTCGGTGCCATCAAACTTAATGGGAAGCACATCACCTCTTTCGAAAGCCATTGAAAGCAAGATAGTGCAGAAAACAATTGCACGTAGGCTGGAAATAAGTGAAAGTCCTTTGACAGTCAGGGAAATTTCTCAGAGAAACTGAATAAGAGAAGGGAACAAAACCCTAGAAATACAGATCTGATCTTCACCATATTATAGAGGCAGATAGATCAGCCTAGGGCAACACAAGATCTAGAATCTTAGCCCAACTAGATCAGCCACTTGAGAGAAATCTGTGAAATACTGACCTGAATGACGTCTCAGTGCAGAAAATATACTATACCAGTGTTAGGCAAAAAGAGACCGAAACAATGCTCAACGGAAGAGAAAGTGTGCTGAGATCAATAGCAAGAGGATTGGACTTGCTCTGAAACCATGCCAGTGCAGTTTGAACAAGAGAAGATAAACAGATTTGAGGTGTGTCTAATGAGGTGACTACACCAAGAGAAAAATATTTATATTAATGAAAAGTAAATGGACAAATCTGTCCCTAAGACACAAGAATTATGATACAAAATAAAAGAATGAAAGAGTATGGTACAAGTAAAATTTCAACTTTAAACCTCACTCCCTTTCTCTACAAAAGAATACCTGCACCTACTACCAACAACAAGGATACATCAAACCGAGCGTCTGTAGTCTACCTAAGGGGAGGTACCTTGGGTTACAAGAAAGGTCAGCACAAAGCCTATTAGACAAGCATTGAAAATTCAGATGGTGGTATGGTTCCCTCTTCTTCATTTGTGCCTTCAACTAAGAGGGAACCTTTTGGTTTTCTTATTGAGAAGATGCAACAGTTAGCATCTACAACTATTTCCTGCTGTGCTTTCAGCCATTGGGCTGTCTGGTGAGTCTTCTCTTTATTGTTCTTCACCTAGTCACATTTGGATAATAGACTCCGGTGCCTCTAATCACAATAGGGGTACATTCTAGTTAGTATCTTAAACCTGTCTCTTTATAAACATAACATTACAGTTAATGGTGAAAAATTGGAAATCATTGGTTGTAGTGATTTGTCCCTACATACTTCAGTCTCTTCTTTGTTTCATCTCCCCCAAAACCCTTTTTGTTCCTAAACTTACTACAAATTTAATTTCTGTTGGACAACTTGTTGAGGATGGTAATATCATATCTTTTCCTCATGATGATTGTTTGATTCAGGACCAATGCACTAGGACAATGAAGGGAAGGGGAGTAGACTTGGACGGTTGTTTGCTCTTGAGTTTGAGAAGACACCAACTTCATCTGTTTCATCTTATTTACTTTCCAGCACTCAGTTCAAAATTTGTTTGTAGGAATAATGAGTGGCACTTATGGAAGATGCCTTGGCCACCCTTTTGCTAATAAACTAGAATTTTTATTTCATTCTGGTTGTTTGTCTACTAAAGCTACTTCTTTTACACGTGTGAATAAATCTTGCATTTCATGTGGTTTGAGTAAAAGCCATATCTTGCTTTTTTCTATTTCTGCTGCATGTTATGAAGTTCCCATTAAATTGGTTCGCAGTGATCTATGGTCATTTCCTATAACTTAATGTTTGGGTTATTCATATTTTGTGATTTATGTTGATTACTGTACTTTCTATACTTGGATGTATTTTCTTTGATATAAATCAGTTCCCTTCATATTCTAACTTTCTCTAGCCATGATACAGAACCAGTTTGATACAACCATTGGCATACTTTGTCCAGATTCAGGGGGGAGTACATTGATACAGACTTTCAAATCTTCTTAAGAGAACGGGGAATACAACCACAAAAATTTTGCCTAGGAACACCACAATAGAATGGGGTGGCTGAATGCAAAACAAACATATACTGAATGTTGAGAAAACCTTGTTGTAGGACTTCCATTCTCTTACTTTTTGGGTGGAGGTCACCCATACGACTATACATCTCATCAACTTGATACCCTCAGTTCTTGGTAACACCTCACCCTTTAGAGCTTGTTTCATCATCCACCAGATTTCTCATCCCTTCATGTGTTTGGTGTGTGCGCTTTGTTCATCTTTGCTCTCATGAATGGACTAAGCTCACCCACAGTCTGCCATGTGAATTCATGGGGTACAGTTCATGTAGTAAAGGGTTTCTTTTTGTGATCCTCAAGCTTGTTAAGTTAGGATTTCCAGAAATGTTGTGTTCCTTAAAAATATCTTTCTTTAGGCATATTGCAAAGCATCTCCTATCCAGCGGGAGGGGGGGTCCAAGAGGGTCTATAGGTCCTCTTACAAAGAGCAGTGGTGGCTACCTCTTTCCACTTTCTCAACAAGTCAGCCATAGAAAATTCAGAGAATATCTCCATAGATTTCAGCCAGTGAGCTACCCTTAAACACAGCGTTTTACTTGTTCTCTCTTTCAGAAGATGTCTCTGATCGATTATTAAATGGCACTTCTTTTCAATACATTTAATTCCCCAAAGAAACTCCCTTTGCATCTTCTTAATTGAATTTGCCACAGATGACAGAACTTTAAGCAAAGACAAGTAATACATTGGCAAGTTAGACAAAACACTTTTTATTGATGTTATTCCCCCCACCCAATAACAAGTACTTCTCTTTTCACCCTTCTAATCTCTGATCGATTCTATCCATCACCAGCTGCCATGTCAATGAAACTAATGCCTTTGCACCTATTGGAAGCCCCAAGTATGTGAATGAAAATTCCCCTACCAAACATCCCAAAGGTGCTGCACACTTCTATAAACAAGTTTGAGAGATGTTATCCACTCCATTTATCACTCTTATTTATACTGATTTTGTGCCCAACTAAAAACTCAAAAAGCATTTTAGTGTAGCCCTCAATTTTAGCACTTGAACCACTGAAGCATCCACAAAAATAAGTGTATCATCTACAAATTGAAGATGCATAATGGAGGCTCCTTCCCTGCCCACTGGAATACATAGCCTATTGCCCATGAATAAGTAATTATCATTCCACAGTCCACACAAACTTCGTTTGGTTATCCTTGTCTTACAACATCAGTAGATATAGTGGGCACTAAATGGACTCTCCTACTAAGTGCATCAACTACTCAATTTTTTTGTCTAGCCTTGTACTTTAAGTCAAAATTATATTCCTGCTGAAAATCAACCCATTATGCATGTCTTCACTTAACCCCTTTTTGTGAGTCAAGGTACTTAATGCTTTATGGTCTAAATACAATGCAAACTCTTGTTGGATAAAATAATGCTTCCAAAAATTCAAGGCCTGCACAATGGCATAAAACTTCAACATCATAAATGGAATATTTCTTTCTAGCATCATTGAGTTTTTCACTGAAGTAAGCAATTGGACAACCTTCTTGACTAAGGATAACTCCAATTCAAACATGTGATGCATCACATTCAACTTCGAAAAGCTTGCTAAAATCTGGTAAAGCTAGCACTGGAGCCTTTATCATCCGCTCTTGGAAGCTTTCTCAGCTGCGGGAGTCCAAGTAAATTCACCTCCCTTCAAGCATTCAGTTATGGGTGCCACAATAGTGCTAAAATTGTTTAGGCTTTCTTTTTTCTTGGGCTGAAAAGTCCTCTTTACTAATTCTTTTTTAATATATTTTAATTTTACTACAAGAAAAAAAATCAATGATTGGAATATGATGATGGGCAGTGGTTCTATGTTATGGACGCCTTCCTCGGGAAGATGTACCATCACCGCCGGCAACAACAGGCACCTGACCCACCGCCAGCAGCAACAATGATTTAGTGATACTCATCCTACCCAGTTCGGCAACAACAGCCTTATCTAGATTAGATTAGCTCATTTGCTTGTTCTTATCTTATTGTTCTTATCTCTTATCTTATCTTATTA
>NW_010729575.1:23790-46309 GCF_000365185.1 Nelumbo nucifera
AATTTTGTAAATAATTATACATATACAAATTTTGTAGCTGTTTCATCAGCAGAATTGTTGGATGAGAATGAAATTGAGTTCACTTTTCTCATGGAAATCTATGCTTGTATTCCTATACAAGAGTTGTATTTAATTTGCTCAGGCAACATCATCTTTTAACTTGAAAATTGTCCATAGCAGGTCTTCCCCTTCTTCAATTTTCCCCTTCTACGCTTTCTTTTTAAACTCTCTCTCCTTTTTCCCTTACTCCTTCTCAGCTCTCTCATTTAACTCTTTCCCATAATTCCTTCCTTTCTTCCCTACCTCTATGTCTTCTTCTATTCTCACATTCTTATCCAAAGTTCACATCCTTAGATAACAGTGGGTTTTTTTTGCCTTGCTAATAATGGTATTTTGTTCATTCAATTTCTACCCCCACTCCCCCCTTCCCATCCTGTTTTTCCTTAGTTGTACAGGTTGCGGTTTTGGAATTGGACTAGAGTGAGGGAAAAAGGAAATTTAATTTTTACAGTTCTTATGGCTATTTTTGGTTTGAAGGAAATGATAGAGAAAGGAAGAGAAAGGTATCAAAATCTATAGAAGGTTTATAAAGGTTTCCTTGTCTTTCTTTTCCTTTCCCTACTTTTTCCTTCAAACCAAACATAACCTACAAGTATTATCAGGTACAAATGATCAAGTATTAATTAGAGATTTGGTCTCCACTGATCACAAAATTGACTATAAAAATCCAGTAAGAAGTGTAGGTGGGTTATTTGATTCTTGACCGAGAGGTGAAGATAACAAGCAATGACAAGTGGTGAGAGACGCTAGGACAGCCTTCTCTAAATCTTTAGACGGATGCCTTTGCATCAAATTGATGATTTTCTCAACAAAATTTGCTTTGCAAGGCACTGTGGTAGGCCCATCGCTTGGTAGTCCAATCTCCTCTTCAGGTATTCTAAGTAATTCTATGAAGAAAGGATTGCTGAGATATGCCAATGAAACGTCTCTTATCGCTTGTGTACACTATGAAATGGCCCTTATTGTTCACCACTTAGTTGCACATGTCCCCATCTTGTGCATGACTGTTGGTGATGAGATTCTTCTCTTGCCCATTGTAGCAAACAAAGGATGAAATTTGTTTGCTAACAAGAAATATGTTGCTATGGAAATTTATTGGATGGAGAAGAAAACCATGCAAGAGTATCTTAATTTCCTGTGTTAGCTTGCATGGGAAACAAAGTCATGTGAAATTTGGGTGGGAGGACTGATCTAGCATTGTAGAGGTGGGTATGCTTGGATGTTGTTAAGTCATAACCATACCTTCATGAATGTAGTAGACCATTACATTCATTACTTGATTCTTAATTTTCCTATCCCTTACAATTATCCGATATACTGGGTCCAATCAATTCATTGCCAACTCATAAATCCTTCAAATGTTTGTGGTCATTGGAATGGGATATTCGTATTAGAAAGATAGCATCATGAAGCACCAAAAACTTCAAAGCAGTAGAAGCAAGGAAGGCAAGTGGTGGGGAGCTACATGTTTTGTTGTAGGAAGATTAGATGGCATTTGCTTCTCATAAGTCAGAATAGAGTTAATCATGCATCCTTCCTTCTCTAACCAAATTAAACATCCAATGTGATTGACTAGGTGGCCTTAGCGGGGATCATACATTAATCCCTTCTTTCTGTTCTATTACTCTTTTCAACTTTGTTTAGGGAAAAACCACAAAATAGATTCTTCGATGGGACAATGTTTAATTATTAGCCAGAAACTAAATCCTCATAGATGATCTGAATCATTTAGTTAAAACATCGAATAGATGGGTTATTGATTGAAACTTGTCGGGCCAACTCATATCCTATGGGACTCTATTTCACTTATTTGGCAGGTTTATTTGGATAACCCTAAGTTGAAGGTGGTTTGATGGTGGCATCATGATTGTGTAAATAGGTGGGCACATCTCAAGATAAAAGATCAAATTGACGGAACAACTACCACTCTTGTATGGAAACACTAACAAACTTACATTTGCATGAGTAAAAGTGAACTCAAAATCATTTTCATTCAAAAATTTTGATTATGATACAGCTATAGAATTTGTATATGTATAATTATTTACAAATTCCAAATGAAAGAAGAAAATTATTGAATGATATTGCATGGTCCCGACGGTCATAGAAATATGATGATTTGTTCAAAAGCCATTGCCAAGTATTGGCCGAATACTTTGTTCTTATTGAAGATAATTCTCATAACCGAACCAGCTTTGGAGATAATCCTCCTGGAGGTTATCCTATCAGATCTAGAACCTCTAACCAATCCAGATCCAATTTGGAGTCTGAGAAAGATAAGGATAAGGACTTTAAATCAAGATCAAGATAATCCATCATGTACTCTATCTAGTTTTCTATTGTTCTCTTGTACATATCATTGTATGATCCAAACTCTTCACTACAGTCTATAAATACCACTAGCTTCAGTGCTCCAATTCACTGAAGTCTATTCCCTCATATCTCTCTCTCTATTTTTGTTATTTCTTTAGTTTAAACTTGATATCAGAGCCGATGGATTTTTCTCAAGGGAGCAATGGCAGCCGAACCAATGTGGATGCTGATTCGAATATTTCAGGATCAACATCTTCGATTCCTTCTCTTCAGAACGTGAGGCACTACCTTCCCACCAAGCAAGGCAGTGACAACTACCTACTATGGCATGCACAGTTCCTTCCTATACTCTGACATCCCCATCTAATGGATCTTATTGAAGGGAAAAAAAAAAAACCTCCACCAGAGATGATACCTGATCCAACAAACGAAGGGAGTGTCTTGATTCTAGAGTATATCAAATGGTATGACACTGATCAACTTGATCTAAGTTGGTTAATTTCTTTTCTTACTAAGGGCGTCATGGCCCAAGTTTTGGAATTTTTGACTTCAGCAGAGGTATGGTGCTCTCTTGCTACTTCTTACTCAACCCATGCTAGATCTTGCATCCTGCAACTTAGGAAAAAATTGTACAGTTTAAAGAAGGGATCTTTATCTATTTCTGCTTACATTCAAAAAGCAAAATCTATAGCAGACAGTTTGTCTATTGTTGTTGAACCTGTTCGTAAATCTGATTTGGTTTTATATGTTCTAGCCGGGTTAGGCAATGAATATGAGTCTGTTGTGACTGATGTAGGAGAGACAGCCGTATGTTTGATTAATTGGCTCCTGTCTCCCACTTTGCAAGGTTCATATCCTTTTTCAGAAATTGTTTCAAAAGACCCCAGACTACACTATGCTGCAGTGTTTTGGATGTGCCTGCTATCCCCTTGTTCGACCATACAATGCTCATAAGTTCCAGTACCGCTCTTTGTAGTGTATTTTCCTTGGGTACAGTCATTCTCATAAAGGGTAAAAGTGCCTTCACTCGTCGATAGGTCGAGAATTTATTGCATGCCATGTGGTATTCGATGAATGACTATTTCCTGGAATTCCTCAGACTCCATCGTCCACCAGTACAGCATCTCAACCGGGATTCTATCTACATGTACCTTCACTTCTCCTAGCATCTCAAGTTTCGCTGCCTTCAGTTCGGCCGCCAAATGCAGCACTGCTTCCTGACCGCACCACTTCCAATTCGGCTGAGAACTCTTATCCCATACAAGCTCCTGTGCACAAACAGTAACATTTTCATACGATGGAGGACTTGTTGGCTCACACACCAACTGTACCACCACCCACTCGACAGCATTCTATGACCACTCATTCTATGGATGGCACTCTCCCCTCTCGATCACATCTCACCACTCGGTATCCCATTCCAGCCGCCTTACTTAGTTCTCTCTCCTCTGAAACGGAGCCCTACTCCTATACAAAAGCAGCCAAGTCTGCCCAATGGAGGTCGGCTATGCAGCTGGAATTCGATGCTCTTTTGAAAAATCAAACGTGGGATCTCGTGTCATATCATTCTTCCATGAACGTAGTTGGTACTAAATGTGTATATAAAATTCAAAGGAAATCAGACGGTTCTTTGGAGTGGTACAAGGCCAGACTTGTTGCTCAAGGTTTTCATCAGGTACCTAGTGTTGATTTCACTAATACCTTTAGTCCAGTAGTCAAACCAGTAACGGTTCATACCATTTTAGTTCTTGCCACTACTCATAGGTAGTCTATACGGCAACTGAACATCAACAACTCTTTTCTTCATGGACTTATAATAGAGGACATCTATGTTCGCCAACCCAAGGGGTTTGAACATCCTGGCTACCCAGACTATGTCTACAAGCTGAAGAAGGCCTTGCATGGACTCAAGCAAGCCCCTCGTGCCTGGTATTCTCGTTTGGCTTCCACTCTACTTCATTTGGGTTTTTGCAACTCTATGGCAGATCCCTCTTTATTTATTTACAAGAATAAGTCTACTATTGTTTACATCTTGGTGTATGTTGATGATATCATTGTTACCAGCAATTCTCCATCTGTTGTCTCATCTCTCCTTCAACAGATCTCTACCGTTTTTCCCGTAAAGGATCTTGGCACATTGCATTATTTTTTTGGGATCAAGGTGTAGTGGACCTCTGCTGGTCTTGATCTATTATAGAAACGGCACATTATGGACTTATTGCATCGCACCAAACTTGAAGGCACAAAACCCTATAGTTCTTCGATGGCAGCACCTGCTTGGCTAAGCAAGACATCAGGCACCCATCTCTCCAATCCATCTGACTATAGGAGCATTGTTGGTGCACTACAGTATATCACTCTCACTAGACCGGATTATTCCTTCTCAGTCAACAAGGTTTGTTAGTTCCTTCAGACTTCGACTGATGAACATTGGACGGCGGTTAAACGTATCTTGCGTTACCTTAAGGGAACCCTAGATCATGGTCTACATTTTGCTACATCCTCTACTTCACTTCTGCTAAATGCCTTCATAGATGCTAACTGCTAAATGCCTTCATCCTCTACATTTTGACATTTATTGTAAACGAATGAAGTACATAATTGATTCATGTTATTATAAAGTGTTTCTGTGTAATACCCTTAAACTAGACACATATGAGACTCGTGTTAGTTTAGAATCTTCATAGTCGTTGGATAGATCTGGAGAGATTTATCTTGCCAAGGCTGACACTGATGTACCACCAAGCTGGTTGGGGTGGTTTGTCTCAGCTGCCAGGGTGAGACCTGAGGTACATGTAGTGTGGGTTTTCTTGAACTGGACCAAAATTTCACTATTGCCCTGGACCATGGAGATGGATGGGCAAAACTGGAATGTTACACCTGACCCCTAGACTCGATAATGATACTGCACTAGGTTTCACATTGGTTTGTTTTTGATGTGCCAATCAGTGAGATCCTTAGAGCGGGTCAAAACCTGGGTATGTTGGGATAGTCCGAGAATTCATCTGAGTGGGTGATCATAGTGACAGGATCAGCCCCTTTGTTGGACAAAGTGAATGATCGGGGATGCACTCTCTTTGATGGAAACCTAAAATGCCAACAGTTGATTTCAACCGTTGAAATTTGTTTTTCTTGCGAAATATATTTATATAGAGATATACATATATATATATATTATGGTTTCAAAATGTTTGCAAAAGGTTTTAATTCCCGGGATCCATGTGAGTAGAGAGTAGAACACTGTACATTGCAGCCAAGGGAGATGTCCTCTCTTGTTTGGAAGTGTTTGATCATTAAGGGCTGAGAGGTTAAGTATAAGATCATTGAGGGTTATACCTGATGGGATAATCTTTCATCTGCCCACAGTGCTTGGGCCTTCATAAGATGGCTGGACCCAAGGACCATTTAGTGTAAATGTTGGGCCCATTGAAAGCCCATAGTGATGGACTCAGGAGTTCACTGTATTCAGTAGTGAATTCGGCCAAGCCTTGTAACAGAGGCCAGGTTAAACTCATGTGGATGATGTGTAAATCAATGATAGGGTCTCACGCCATACAAAGAGATCCAAGCTAGCTAGTATTAAAAGGAAGTGAGCCTGAAAGCTTAATGGGCCTAAAAGCCCATTTCGAACTGGGTTAATTAGATTAATTAAGTAGGGGTGGATCTGGGATTTGGATCAGCAGATAAGGATAAGAGGGTTACTCTTATCCACTTAAAGAGTCCAGATCCAAAAAAAGATTTGGATCAAGGAACTCCTAATTTGATTAGGAAGGTTGATCTTTATCTACAGATAAGAGAAAGGATTATCTTTATCACTTATAGAGTCCAGATCCAAATAAAGATTTGGATTAGGAAACTCCTAATGAGATTAGGAAGTTGTCTCTTTAAGGCTATAGATAAGAGAGGAGGACGAACCTTGAAAACACACTCACTCAATACAGAAAGAAGACAACTCAGTTAGACAGATCTTGCCTTCAGTTCTTTTTCTTCCTACTCTTTCCGCCCTACCTTGGTCAATCTCAAGTTCTTGGATTTGATCTTGATATTATTTCTTGCCAGAAGAAATAATTTAGAAGTTGTGCTCACTGTTCCATTCGATTCTTGTTGAAGAATCACAAGTTCTTGGTGAAGAAGTACCTGCTGATCCTGCCTCATCCTAAGTTGTGTCATCTTTAGTGGGGGAAGGATTTTGTACACTTTTTGGGCGTGAACACCTCCATTGGGAGGAGCATTCTTGCATGGATTCTGTATCAGGTATATCCATCCCTAATTTTGGTTTCAAATTTGGTCCAGTTTGGTTACAAGAACGAACCTTGAAAATGCAGTTTTCTAAATTGGGAATATGATTCCCGAAAGGGAGTAAAGAAATTTTTGAAATTTTGCCCAATCTTCCTACAGGATTCGGCCATCCATATGATGGATCTTCCATCCCTTTAGTGGTACCAGAGCTAGGTTCAAGTCTTAAATCAAATTAGAGCATATCTGAATTTGCGCAAATGGGTAGAAGGCGTTCTACTCGATTTGTGCAATTAGCATTTTTTCTAGGAATTGGTTCCCAGATTATGGGTGGATGATTTGGAAAATAAATCTTTATTATTCTGTGATATCTATAGAATTGTTCTGTGAATGTTTCATGAATATTTGGGTTACACATGTGATGGAGATTGAATATTTTTGGTGCAAAGAATGGCACACCCTGCAATTTCTTTTCTATTCAATTTGGTTTGTAAATAATTTTTTTTTTTACTTTTAGACAAATTGTATAGGAATTCGATGTGATGTAATAATAGAAAAATTAGGTTTTTCTATTTTATTTCCATCTGGAGATTTATGGAGTGCGCAATAGAGGAGAAGAAGATTTCGCAGAAACAAGTTCTGTGATCTACGATTTTGCAAATATCAAATCTGCAATCTGCGATTAACTGTTCTTTGCAGGTTTGCAGGATATCCAAGAAAACCACAGTGCATCCCTCTGATTTTAGTTTCTTAATAATTAGTTTATCTTGAATTAATTTATTTTCAGATCATTATTCTTGAATTAAATCTTGAACTGGACACCAAAACCCGGGCCAATTTACACCAGATTTGGTCCAAACTGGTTGGACCGAATTGTTGGTTCGATGGGGTTGGCTTTTCTAACCCTAATTCAGTTTAGATCAGAAGGTTGACGGCCCACTTCAAGTTTTAATTCGGCCCACCTCTATAAAAACCTAACTTTAATATGATAAAGCTGAATCAGCCCTGATTCGGCTACATGGGCAAAACTACCTTTTGCAGTACAACCCATGTACCTAGATAATGTTATATGATAACATTATGGGCTTTGTTGGGCTGATACTGATTTAATCTAATTAATTACGGGTTTTACAGATATTTTAATTGATTGGATCAATTTGTCTCATGCATGTAGTGTATGGATGTGTGATCTGTTACGCACATGGACCATAAGTACTTGGCCCATGATTATTTCGATAGTGGCTCTTTCGCACATCATTGCTAAATGCACATCATTTCCATGGTGTTCATAAGATCATTGGATGATCTCCCCGTTTGGTGGGCCCCACATTAGCTTCCTCCCGAAGAGGAACCGTGCGAAACCCTTGCCATTTAGGGCCCATTTAAATATGGCTTTGAAAAAGTCAGTGGGAGCCAGATGACGGGAGGCATTAAATTACAGAGTTTCCCTTATACTTTTTTTTTGCAACAAAGACTCCACCTAAGCTTTAGCCGTTAGACAAAGACAGCCCCCCTTGGCCGTTAAGTCAGATGACGGGAGGCATTAAATTACCAAAATAACCCACTAAACTTTTTCAATTTTCTTTTTCTTGTCCTTTTTCTCGTAAAACCTATTTAACCTAGGAAATGGATATCTAGTCTTGGAGAGTGATTTCGTTTGTTTTGATTGATAGTTATCCTCCCTTCCATGATCAAAACATCATGGCCATCTACACGAAGATTTACTAGGGCGAGTTCCAGTGCCCTTGTCAATATTCACCCCAGAGCTTATTTAGTTTCTCTCTTGCCTTCTCCACACAAACCCTCTGACCAAAATAACAATTTCAGAAATCATAGAGAATTACTGTCTCAAGAAGGGATTCAAGCACATTAGATTTTATGTGGAGAATGACCATTTCCACAACGTCGAGGATGATGATGATGTTGAATTCGAGGCATCAGATTCAGAAACCGATTCAAAGCCAGAGGTGCAGAGGCAGCCAAAACCCGGATTGACTAGACTGACGAGCTTAAACGTATTAATTCAACATCATATCGTTTTCCTAGGAGGTTCGACCTCCATGGTGACATTGATCAATCTTTACGTAACTAATTGGAAAAACTGAGGAGCACAATCTCAAACAGAACGTACTAATCCAGTATGAGTGTTGGTTCTCAGAATTATATGTTACCATCGATCAGCTTCACCCCCTTATAGTGGAGGTGCTAAACCACTTTAATGTTACCATCGATCAGCTTCATCCCAACGCTATCCAGAACATGGTTGAGACCATTTCTTTGTGTTATGAGTACTGCCTCCCCTTGAACCTTGATATTTTTGCTTCTATTCTTTGTATTAAAAATGCCGCTCCTGGAGTTCCTCCGGAAAGGCGTTTTTACTACCTCTCTCCCTGCCGCGGCTACAAGCTCTTGTACGAGCTACCAAATAAGACTCCCGCAAGGAAGCGGGATTATTTTGTGGTCCGTAACCCCGAGGGGTGGCCCTTCCCAACTTCTTGGAGGGGCACCATCCAGGACCCCGGGGCCGAGCTAGACCCTGAAACTCGAAAAATGATGTTGTCCTAGGCATCGGTAGGCTTCCTCTGTTCGGACTACTTAACCGAGGAGAATCTTGCGTAGGCCGGTTTGAGCCCGGGTAGGTTGCCTTTTTAGGTCGCGCAGTGCCTTGTAACAATATTGTGTATACATACATTTTGTTTCTTACCGAACTAATATCTTGTAGATTTTTTGGCAGCCATCATGTCTGGTGTTGACGCGCGCCGCCTCCTCTCAAGCAACCAGAAGCGCAAAGTGAAGAGATTGCGTCCTGACCGGACTCCCACCTCTGGGGGTACTGAGTTCGGGTCTGCGGAGCCAGACTTCATTTCCCCGCCGCCTGAAATTCCGCTGCCTCCATCTGAAGGAGTTGCGGGCGGAGTTAGCCTCGAGGAGGGCGAGCTCCCGCAGCAAGGGGTGATTCCTCCTGGTCCTTCTCAGCCATTTCCTTACCTGCGGCTCCCAGTGGGGAACTGGGAGGGTATTAATGACTATGTAGTGGCCAGGCAGAAGAGCCGAAGGGCGATCTGCCACGAGGAGATCGCTAAGTGGGGGGAGATGGAGCCCGGGGACCTCGCTGCGCTCACCTCCGCTCACTGTATGGTGGTAAGTGGTCCTTCCCTTCTCCTTGTTTTTGCTTCCTTTTGCTACCTTCTGACCTTTCCTATTGGTAGGTGAACTCCGCCATCATCGCCATGGCCCTCCAGACAAACATCCACTCTGGCGACGCTCAAAACCAGAGGGTCATTGTTCAGAAGTTCCAAGGCGAGCTCGATTGGACCCGGGGCGAGCTCGATTGGACCCGGGGCGAGCTCCATTACATTCCTAAGGGGAGCGAGTCCCAAGAGCAGCTCGTCCGGGACCAGGAGGCACAGATCACCAGGCTTTCCGAGGAGAGCACGCGCTATAAGAAGGAGTCATTGAGGGTGGCCGCGGAGAGGGAGCTCCTTCGTCAACAGGTTCGGGACTTGGAGTCCACTCTTCTTGACCAAACTCGAGACTTCAACAACATGGTGGAGGCCGAGCGGGAGAGGGCGGTCTGGGACTTCAAGGACTCCTAGGAGTATCACGACCTCCAAGTGGAGTATGGCTCGAGCTCGTACCGCTCCGGATTCAAGCTTTGTCGCTGGTTGGTCCGAAAGAAATTTTCTAGGCTCAATATTGACAGCATCACCATGAAGCGCCTGTCTCCTAAGACGGCGGACCAGGCGGAGGAGGAAGAGCCTGACTCCCCGGAGGATGAGGACGAGGTGGAGGAGGTGGACCCCTGAGGCTGGCGGTGTTGGTTTCCTGCTCTAATTTCTGGTGGCTCCCGGATGCCATAAACCCGGTCTTGAAAAGATCTTGTTGGGTGGTTGTGCCCTTTTTACCTCCCGTTAAACTTCCTCGAGCTGTTTAGCTCGTTTTTTTTTTTTGTAATAGTAATGAAATTTCTTTTTCTTCAATGTATGGCGTGCTCCCTGTATTTTTTGCTAAAGCGATCTCATCACCCCAACTATTAGAGCTACATACCTAAAKTAGGACTTTTCGGTAGTCGTTATCCCAAGCTATCCCTTATCTTTCAAGGCATCTCTATGGTATATCGCGAAGTGATTACCATGTAAGCCTGAACTATGCGCTTGTTGGTGATTCCTTAGTTCAACCAACGTACTGAGACGAGCTATGCTTCGTAAGGTTTAAACCCGAGCTACTTACGCCTCTGATATTTCATACTCTGCCTTCGCCACTGAAGTGGCTAATTCTTTCTTGATGTCGAGATCTTAGTTAGCTCGGTTTTTTAGCCCTTAAACTGAGAGGGTGATTTATAGTCTGCCCTTGAAGTTTGCCCATGCCATGGAGGCGACTAGGTCTTATTTGTGCCGAGGTCATCAGCTCGGCATTTTGGCCCTTAGGCTTCTGGGAGTGACTCATGGTATACTCAGTAGTTTGCCCATGCCGTAGAGGCGACTGGATCTCGTTGCGCCGAGGTCATGTTAGCTCGGCATTCTGGCCCTTAGGCCTTGAGAGTGACTCGTAGTCTACTCAGAAGTTATAGGTAATATTGCCTTAAGTTGACAATATTCCATGCCCGATGTACTTGTTCCCCTTCAAGGGTTTCGAGCTCATATGTTCCTTCCCCGAGCACCCATTTTACTCAGTAGGGTCCTTCCCAATTCGGTCCGAGCTTGCCAGCGCCGGACTTAGGTACCATAACTTTACGAAGGACAAGGTCGCCGATGCGGAGGTTCCGCTTCTTTACCTTGGCATTATAGTACCGAGCTACTTTTTGCTGGTAGGCTGCGGTCCTGATATATGCGAGGTCCCATACTTCGTCGAGTAGGTCGAGGTTGGTACGGAGCTCGTCTTCATTTGCCTTGTCGTCGTATATTTCCAATCATAGGGACGGAACATCGATCTCGGCTGGGATAACTGCCTCAGTGCCGTAGGTGAGGTTGAAGGGAGTCTCTCCTGTGGCGGTCTTCTCTGTGGTTCGGTAAGCCCATAGAACACTAGGTAGCTCGTCCGCCCATAGTCCTTTAGCTCGATCTAACCGTGTCTTTAGTCCGGAGAGTATAGCTCTATCGTGACTTCTGCTTGGTCGTTTACTTGAGGGTGCGCGACCGAAGTGATGTTCTGTCGAATCCCCATGTCTTGGAACCAGTTCTGGAATTTGATGTCCTCGAACTGCTTTCCGTTATCAGAGATTAATACCCGAGGTAACCGAAGCAGCACACTATGTTCTTCCAAAAGAAGTTCTAAACATTTCAGGCTGTGATTGTTACAAGAGGTTCGACTTCTACCCACTTGGTGAAATAATCCACTACTACCACTAGAAATTTCCTCTGGCCTGTTGCTGGTGGAAATGGTCCAAGTATATCAATGCCCCATTGCGCGAAAGGCCACGGGCTAGTGAGATAGTTGAGATCGGCAGCGGGCTGGTGGTGGATGTTGTCATGTCTCTAGCACTTGTCACACTTTCTGATGAGCTCAATGGCGTCTGCTTTCATTGTTGGCCAGTAGTATCCCTGTCGTAGTGCTTTTTGGGTGAGAGCCCTGCCCCCCAAGTGTCTGCCGCACAGGTCCTCATGAGTGTCGCGGAGCATGAGCTCGGCTTCGGAAGGTCGCAAGCAGTGCAGGTAGGGGAGCGTTTAGGATCTTCGGGTACAGCCGTTCATCTATTATGACGTATTTGGCCGCTTGACGCTCTACCCTTCTGGCGGCATTGCGGTCTGCAGGGAGGGTCCCATGTAGCAGGAAGCTCACGAGCGAATCAATCCAGCTCGGCTCTGCTTGAACAACAGAAGCGACTCCTCTGCCCCCCAAGAATGCTAGGCCGAGGCAGGTTCTCCATATACACGGTTCTCATGGTATTATCACTGGTACTGGCTAACCGGGACAAGGTGTCGGCCTTAGCGTTCTCAGACCTCGGAACTTGCCTGATGAAGTGTGATTGGAAGTTGGGCAAAGCCTTTCTTACTTTGGCCAAGTAGGCAATCATAGTCAATTCGCGAGCTTCGTATTCTCTCGTGACCTGATTGACCACGAGCTGGGAATCGCTGCAGATGATAATGTGCTTGGCTTTCATCTCCTTGGATAGAGCTAGCCCGGCTAGCAATGCTTCGTACTCTACTTCATTGTTGGATACCACGAACTCAAAGCGTAGTGCATACTCCAGTTTCGTGCCACTTGGTCCGTGCAGAACTATTCCGGCTCCGCTACCCTACTGGTTTGAGGAGCCATCTACGTGAAGGATCTATGGCTCCTCATCCCAGTTCTTTCTTGGCCTAACTAGGAGAGATGCCGCACTAGCTGCTACCTCACGGTGCTCAGACTCAACCGGCCAGGGAGCTCCTGGCTCGCCCGAGCCGGGGGCCTCGTGCTCAACCGGCCTGGGGACTTCGGAGCTGAAAGTGCACTCCGCAACGAAATCTGCTAAGGCTTGGGCCTTGATAGCAGTTCGTGGCTTATATTGGAGGTCGTACTCGCTGAGCTCAACGGCCCACTTCATCAGTCGACCAGAGACCTCGGGCTTGAGTAGAACTTGCCTCAGAGGTTTGTTGGTGAGGACAATAACAGTATGAGCTTGAAAGTATGAACGGAGCTTTCAGGCGGCAATGACCAGTGCATATGCCAGTTTTTCTATCTCCGGATATCTCGTTTCTGCTCCCTGCAACACTTTACTAACATAGTAGATTGGTCGTTGGACCCGATCTACTTCTTTTATTAGTACCGAGCTGACCACTTCGTCACTTTCCGAGAGGTACAGTTCTAAAACATTGTCCTCTTCGGGCCGGTTTAAGACTGGTATTCCAGCGAGGTACTTTTTGAGCTCGTCAAACGCGAGCTGAAAATGTTGGGTCCATTCAAACCCTTTGCTTTTAATTGCTTTAAAGAATGGTAGGCAGCGATCTACTGACTTGGACATGAAGCGGCTCAGGGCGGCTACCCGATCGTTCAGCCTCTGAACCTCCTTCATTTTTTGGAGTGAATTCATATCTAAGATGGCCTTTATTTTGTCCGGGTTGGCTTCAATGCCGCGCCGGTTTACGATGTATCCCATGAATTTACCCGAGGTGACACCAAAGACACACTTATTCAAGTTTAACTTCATATTGAATCTACGCAGGATTTCAAAAACTAAATTCAAGTCTTGTATTAAATCGCATGAGAGCTGGGTTTCGACGACCATGTCGTCCACATAACATTCTATCTTTCGGCCAATCAATGGCTCAAACAGTTTGTTTAGAAGTCTTTGAAAGGTCGCCCCGGCATTTTTTAGCCCAAAGGGCATGACCTTGTAGCAGTACCGGCCGAACACGGTTATGAAGGCAGTCTTTTCTTCGTCTGCCGGATCCATCCTGATCTAATTGTAGCCCGAGTAGGCGTCTAGAAAGCTCAGCAACTCGTGCCCCGAGGTCGTGTCCACCAAATAGTCGATTCTGGAGAGTGGGAAGCAATCCTTTGGGCAAGCTTGGTTCAGGTCGGTGTAGTCGACGCACATCCGCCATTTACCGTTAGCCTTTTTCACCAGAACGGGGTTGGCCACCTAGCTCAGGTAATGGACTTCCCTGATAAAATTGGCTGCAAGGAGCTTCCCGACCTCCTCGTCAACTGCCCTCCATCGCTCTAGGGCTAGGTTGCATTTCTTTTGTCTAACAGGCCTAACTACAGGATTATTACTAAGTTTATGAGTTATGATTCTAGGGTCTATGCCGGGCATTTCTGCCGCAGACCATGCAAAAACATCTAAATTTTCAAGTAAAAAGCATACTAGTTTAGATCGTAGGGGCTCCTTAATGGAAGTAATGATCTGAAGAGTCCGGGCTGGGTCTTCCACCGAGGCTGGGATGGAGGCGGTTTCTTCTGTGGGTGCAGCTCACTCCTCACTTTGCTCTGTAGGTCACTCCAACTCGAGGTCATCGGCCACCTTGGTTTTTCCCTTTAGGGCGGCGGTGTAGCATTTACGAGACTCAAGCTGGTCACCTCGCGCTACCCTAATGCCGAAGTCCATGGGGAACTTCATGGCCAAGTAGTAGGTGGACACCACAGCCCGTAAGGAATGGGTAATCGGCCAACCTACTATGGCGTTATATGGGGAGGGGGTTGCGACTACTAGGAAATCGTGGTTGAGCCTCAATATGCTAGGCCAGGTGCCGACTTCCACAGGTACTGTTACTCTTCCCAGGGGCCAAACTTCCTCTCCGCTGAAGCCTACCAGGAGAGTGTTTGCGGGCTTTAGGTTGCACTCTTGAACCTGGAGTTGGTCGAAGGCCGCTTTGACGAGGATGTCTACTGAGCTGCCCGAATCAACAAGGACATGCCTAACTTCGAAGTCGTTGATCTTCATCTTTATGACGAGCGCGTCGTCATGGGGGTAGTGGACCCCTACCCTTTTAACTTCTCAGATTTCAGATTTTAGATTTATCAAATGCCAACTTACTCAGAATGTCTGAAGAGGAGTTTGGAGTACAAAGCAATGAGCCAATCACATTGCCATGTGACTCAAAGTTCAAAAAATACATCATCTCGATGGTGCAAAGATGTCCTTCAAGAGAACTAGAGAAGGCCTTAGGTTTGACCCTAACTACAAGTCGATGCTCATTATTTTCTTCGCTCCATCAAGAACAACCTAAACTAAAGAAATAACAGAAATAGAGAGAGAGATATGAGGGAATAGACTTCAGTGAATTGGAGCACTAAAGCTAGTGGTATTTATAGACTGTAGTGAAAAGTTTGGATCATACAATGATATGTACAAGATAACAATAGAAAGCTAGATAGAGTACAGGAGGGATTATCTTGATCTTGATTGGATCTTGATTGGTTAGAGGTTCTGGATCTGGTAAGATAACCTCCAAGGGGATTATCTCCAAAGCTGGTTCGGTTATGAGGGTTATCTCCAATTTGCCCCCTCAAGCTAAACGTTCAAATGTGAAGCTTGGACCGGAGAAGACTGAACCGTGGTGTGGCTAGAGGTTCTGTGAAAAAGTCAACTACTTGATCTTCAGAGCAGAGATACCGAAGGGATAATTTTTTAGCCATACAAAGATCTTGGAGGAAATGAAAATCAACTTCCACATACTTGGTTCTAGCATGGAAAACGGGATGAGCAGCAAGATAAGTAGCACCAAGATTGTCACACCATACCGTGGGCTTGGAAACTAGAAACCTGATATCAGTTAAAAGAGACTGAATCCACAAAGCCTTAGTGACAATATTGGCAAGAGCTCGAAATTCAAACTCCGTGCTTGAACGAGCTATAGTATGTTGCTTCTTAGAGCTCCAACTTATGAGATGATGACCCAAATAAATAGCAAAGCAACCTGTGACCCACGGTCATCCGAACAGCTAGCCTAGTCTGAAGGGATGGGAGATCCATCATATGGATGGCCGAATCCTATAGGAAGGTTGGGCAAAATTTCAAAAATTTCATTACTCCCATCTGGGAATCCTATTCTCAATTTAGAAAACTGCATTTTCAAGGTTTGTACTTGTAACCAAACCGGACCAAATCTGAAACAAAAATTAGAGAGGGATATACCTGATATGGAATCCACGCAAGAATGCTCCTCCCAACGTAGGTGTTCACGCTCAAAGAGTGTACCAAATCCTCCCTCTATTGAAGATGACACATCTTAGGATGAGGCAGGATCAGCAGGTAGTTTTTCACCATGAACTTGTGATTCTTCAGCAAGAATCGAATGGGATGGTGAGCACAACTTCTAAATTGTTTCTTCTGGAAAGAAACAATATCAAGATCGAATCTTAATCAAATCCAAGAAATGGAGATCGAACAGGGTAGGGCGGCAAGAGCAAGAAGAAAAATAACTAAAGGCAAGATTAGTCTAACTAAGTTGTCTTCTCTCTGTATTGAGTGAGTGTGTTTTCAAGGTTCGCCCTGCTCTCTTATTTATAGCCTTAAAGAGACAACTTCCTAATCTCATTACGAGTTTCCTGATCCAAATCTTTATTTGGATCTGGACTCTTTACGTGGATAAGAGTAACCTTTTTATCCTTATCTGTTGATCCAAATCTCAGATCTGCCCCTATTTAATTAATCTAACTAACCTAGTTCAAAATGGGCTTTTAGGCTCATTAAGCTTTTGTGCTCATTTCCTTTTAATGCTGGCTAGCTTGGCTCTCTTTGTATGGAGTGGGACCCTATCATTGATCTACACATCAGCCACATGGGTTCAACTTGGCCTCTGTTGCAAAGCCTGGCAAATTCACTACTGAATACAGTGAACCCCTGAGCCCATCACTATGGGCTCTTAATAGGCCCAACATTTACACAAAATGGTCATTTGGTCCAGCCATCTTATGGAGGCCCAAGGACTGTGGGCGGATGCAAGATTAGCCCATCAGGTATAACCTTCAATGGTCTTACACTTAACCTCTTAGCCCTTAATGATCAAACACAGCCTGGAAAGAGAGGACCTCTCCCTCGACTACAAGGTACAGTGTTGCACTCTCTACTCACATGGATCCTAGGAATTAAAACCTTTTGCAAACATTTTAAAACCATAATATATATACGTATATCTCTATATAAATATATTTTGCAAAAAAAAACAAATTTCAACGGTTGAAATCAACTGCCAACAGTTTAGATTTCTACCAGAGAGAGTGCATCCCCGATCATTCACATTGTCCGACAAAGGGGCTGATCCTGTCACTATGATCACCCACTCAGATGAATTCTCGAACTGTCCCAACATACCCAGGTTTTGACCCCCTCTAAGGATCTCATTGATAGGCACATCAAAGACAGCCCAATCTGACACCTAGTGCAGTATCATAATCGAGTCTAGGGGTCAGGTGTAACATTCCAGTTTTGCCCATCCATCTCCAAGGTCCAGGGCAATACTGGAATTTTGGTCCAGTTTAGGATTTCAAGAAAACCCACACTACATGTACCTCAGGTGTCACCCTGGCAGTTGAGACAAGCCACCCCAACCAACTTGGTGGTACATCAGTGTTAGCCTTGGCAGGATAAATTTCCCCAGATCTATCCAACGGCTGTAAAGATTCTAAGCTAACACGAATCTCATATGTGTCCAGTTTAAGGGTATTACACAGAAACACACCATAACAACATGAATCAAATATGTACTTTATTCATTTACAATAAATGTCATAATGTACATCATGCTGATTGGAGATAAGGGCATACACTGTCTAACACAGTCAGCATCTATGAAGGCATTTAGCAAAAGTGGAGTAGAGGATGCAACAAAATGCAGACTATGATCTAGGGTTCCCTTAAGGTAACACAACATACATTTAACTGCAGACCAATGTTCATCAGTCGAAGTCTGAAGGAACTGACAAAACTTGTTGATTGAGAAGGAGATATCCGGTCTAGTGAGAGTAATATACTGTAGTGCACCAACAATGCTCCTATAGTCAGATGGATCGGAGAGACGAGTGCATGATGTTTTGCTTAGCCAAGCAGATGCTGCCATCGAAGAACTACAGGGTTTTGCGCCATCAAGTTTGGTGTGATGCAATAAGTCCAGAATGTACCGTTTCTACGATAGATCAAGTCCAACAGAGGTCAACTGCGCCTCAACCCCAAGAAAATAATGCAATGTGCCAAGATCCTTTACGGGAAAGATGGTAGAGATCTGCTGAAGGAGAGATGAAACAGCAGATGGAGAATTTCCAGTAATAATGATATCTTCAACATACACCAAGATGTAAAGAATAGTAGACTTATTCTTGTAAATAAATAAAGAGGGATCAACTATAGAGTTGCAAAACCCCAAATGAAGAAGAGTTGAAGCCAAATGAGAATACCAGGCACGAGGGGCTTGCTTGAGTCCATGCAAGGACTTCTTCAGCTTATAGACATAGTCTGGGTAGTCAGGATGTTCAAACCCCTTGGGTTGGCGAACATAGACGCCCTCTGTTATAAGTCAATGAAGAAAAGAATTGTTGATGTCCAGTTGTCATATAGACTACCTATGAGTAGTGGCAAGAGCTAAAATGGTACAAACCGTTACTGGTTTGACTACTGGACTAAAGGTATTAGTGAAATCAACGCCAGGTACTTGATGAAAACCTTGAGCAACAAGTCTGGCCTTGTACCGCTCCAAAGAATCGTCTGATTTCCTTTTTATTTTATACACCCATTTAGTACCAACTACGTTCATGGAAGAATGATAAGGGATGAGATCCCATGTTTGATTTTTCAAAAGAACATCAAATTCTAGCTGCATAGCCGACCTCCATTGGGCAGACTTGGCTGCTTCTGTATAGGAGCAGGGCTCTGTTTCATAGGAGAGAGAACTAAGTAAGGCGGTTGGAATGGGATACCGAGTGGTGATTTGTGATCGAGTAGGGAGAGTGCCATCCATAGAATGAGTGGTCATAGAATGCTGTCGAGAGGGTGGTGGTACAGTTGGTGTGTGAGCCAACAAGTCCTCCATCGTACGAAAATGCTACTGCCTGTGGACAGGAGCTTGTACGGGAGAAGAGTTCTCAGCCGAATTGGAAGTGGTGCGGTTAGGAAGCGGTGCTGCATTTGGCGGCCGAACTGAAGGTAGAGATACCTGAGATGCTGGGAAATGTGAAGGTACATGTAGATAGAATCCCGGTTGAGCTGCTGCACTGGTGGACGATGGAGTAAGAGGAATTCCAGGAAATAGTCCTTCATCAAATACCACATGGCGGGCAATAAATTCTCGATTTGTCGACGGGTGAAGGAACCTATACCCTTTATGAGAACGATTGTAGCCAAGGAAAATACACTGCAAAGAGTGGTACTGGAACTTATGAGCATTTTATGGTCGAAGAAGGGGATAGCAGGCGCATCCAAAACACTACAGCATAATGTAGTCTGGGGTCTTCTGAAACAACTTCTGAAAAGGAGATGAACCTTGCAAAGTGGGAGATGAAAGCCGATTAATCAAATATACGGCTGTCTCTGCTGCATCACCCCAGAAGGAGAAGGAGAGTTTGGAGGTAGACAGTAGAGTGAGAGTGGATTCAATAATGTGACGATGTTTCCTCTCAACTATTCCATTCTGTTCATGTGTGTGCGGAGAGGACACCCAATGGAAGATACCCTATGAGCCAAGATAAGAGGAGAGCTTGCAATACTCCCCTCCCTAATTAGATTGAAAATCATGAATTTTGGAATTGAAGAACAATTCAACATGGCGTTTAAATTTTAAAAAGATCTCAAAGACATCAGATTTTCATTCTCAGGGATATATCCAAGAAAATTTTGAATAATCATCAAGAAATAACACATAGTAAGAATACCCTTTATTAGACTTAACTGGGGAAGGACCCCACACTCCAAAAAGAATTAGTTCCAAAGGACTCTGAGACCTAGATGAAGACAAAGGTAAAGACAATCGACGACTCTTACCCATTTCACAAGATTCACAAACAAATAGACTAGAATTTTGACCAGAATATGGTAAACCATACTAAGAGACGACTTGTTGGACTATACGAAGTGCTGCATGACCAGGATGATGATGCCAACCCTGAAGATTTGTCCGTTCAACAACAAGAGTAGAAGGTGCAGTTGTCGAGCTATGTGAAATGGCTGCTGTTGATGGCAAGCAATACAACCCTCCTCTACTGACTCCTCGAAACAGGATTTCCCCTGTATAGTCCTTCACAAATCAACAATCACCGTGAAACTCAAAAAATATATCGTTGTCCTTTGTAAACTTGCTAACAGACAATAAATATTTGCAGATTGCAGGAACATGACATATATCAGTCAATGTGAAAGCATGCTAATTAAAGAGAAGAGATGAAGAGCTAGTATGTTTTATTTGCAAACCTTAGCCATTACCCACTCTGACCTGATCTAAACCCTAGTATTCAGACTGATTTTGGATGTTATCAGTATTGAATGTCATGTGATGTGTTGCGCCAGAGTCCAAATACCATGTTGGATCGGATGAAGAATTACCATTGTTGTAGGAAGATGCAATGTGATTATTGTAGGCGACAGGTTCATAATTTTGATCATTGTTATTTGCAAAAATGTATTTCGCCTTCCTACAAGTGAGTGCACCATGTCCAAGTTTGTTGTAGATCTGACAGATAATCGGAGGTGCCTTACCTTGTCCACCATTAAAGAATTGATTCTGGTTGTAATTTTGTTGAGAATTATAATCTAAAAATTTTGTTGTTGACCTCGCCCTCAGCTTTTATTGTGGCCGTACATATTCTGAGAATGTTTTTGCTGATTCTAGAACCCTATATTATTTTTCTGTTTCACTCTAGCTACATTAGCAGTTGGTGAAACACTCAAATCTAACGAGGTAAGTCCTTGCTCTTCGAGACAACTCTCATGGTTCAGAAGAGAGCCAATAATATCATGTACACCAAGGGTATGTGCATCTGGTCTGTTGGTTATGGCAGTCACAACAAATTCATATTCATTGCCAAACCCGGCTAGAATATATAAAACCAAATCAGATTTACGAACAGGTTCAACAACAATAGACAAACTGTCCATTATAGATTTTGCTTTTTGAATGTAAGCAAAAATAAATAAAGAACCCTTCTTTAAACTGTACAACAGTTTCCTAAGTTGCAGGATGCGAGATCTAGCATGGGTTGAGTAAGAAGTAGCCAGAGAGAACCATACCTCTATTGAAGTCAAAAATTCCAAAACATGGGCCATGACGCCCTCAGTAAGAAAAGAAATTAACCAACATAGAACAAGTAGATCAGTGTCATACCATTTGATATACTCTAGATTCAAGAAACCCCCTTCACTTGTTGGATCAGGTATCATCTCTGGTGGAGGTTGTTTTTTCCCTTCAATAAGATCCATTAGATGGTGATTTCGGAGTATAGGAAGGAACTGTACACGCCATAGTAGGTAGTTGTCACTGCCTAGCATGGTGGGAAGGTAGTGCGTCACGTTCTGAAGAGAAGGAATCGAAGATGTCAATCCTGAAATATTCGAATCAGCATCCACATTGGTTTGGCTGCCATTTCTCCCTTGAGAAAAATCCATCGGTTCTGATACCAAGTTCAAATTGAAGAAATAACAAAAATAGAGAGAGAGAGATATGAGGGAATATACTTCAGTGAATTGGAGCACTGAAGCTAGTGGTATTTATAGACTGTAGTGAAGAGTTTGGATCATACAATGATATATACAAGATAACAATAGAAAGCTAGATAGACTACAGGATGGATTATCTTGATCTTGATTTACAGTCCTTATCCTTATCTTTCTCAGAGTCCAGGTTGGATCTGGATTGGTTAGAGGTTTTGTATCTGATAGGATAACCTCTAGGAGGATTATCTCCAAAGCTGATCGGTTATGAGGGTTATCTCCAATAAGAACAAAGTATTCGGCCTATACTTGGCGATGGCTTTTGAACAAATCATCATATTTCTGTAACCGTCGGGACCATGCAAGATCTCTTCAATAATTTTCTTCTTTCATTTGGAATTTGTAAATAATTATACATATACAAATTCTATAGCTGTATCATAATCAAAGTTTTTGAATGAAAATGATTTTGAGTTCACTTTTACTCATGCAAATGTAAGTTTGTTAGTGTCTCCATACAAGAATGGTACTTGTTCCAGCAATTTGATCTTTTATCTTGAGATGTGCCCACCTATTTACACAATCATGACACCTTCAACTTAAGGTTATCCAAATAAACTTGCCAAAATAAGTGAAATAGAGTCCCATAGGATATGAGTTGGCCCGACAAGTTTCCCAGTGGCTCACTCAGTGCTTCCCTTTGACTCCTTTGTATGGTTGTTTCACGAGATTATTTTCACTCTTCAGCAGTACAGTACAGTAGTACTTCAGTTATCACCAACAAGTTCAGTCTATGAGTTGGCACATTAAATTAGATGGACCCGGTATGTCCTCTGCCTAACCAATCGAGAAGAA
>NW_010729576.1:12153-24551 GCF_000365185.1 Nelumbo nucifera
ACACCCCTCAATGCGAAGCGAGGAGAAATCCTGATGGCAATCAAAGACTCCTCCTATGTCAAGTGGCCACCTCGCTTGAGGGGAGATCCCGCCACGACAGTTGCCCGAAGGGAGACCAATCCACGGAGTAATCAATATGATTACTGGCGGGTCCATCATCGTGGGGTGCACTTCGGCAGTAGGTCGAACTTCAGTCCGTGAACTAGAAAGCGAGGAGCAGAACCCGCTGAAGCGGCCTCAACATGAAGATCCTAATTACTTCATGGAGGATGATGCGCATGGGATCCAGTATCCTCATGATGACGTCTTGGTGATAAAGCTGAGGCTAAACAACTTCGAAGTTAAGCACGTCATAGTGAACTCGGGTAGCTCGGCTAACATATTGTTCAAAGACGCCTTCGACAAGCTACAACTCTAGGAAAGCGACCTAAAGCCGACAGATACTCCCCTGGTTGGCTTCAATGGCAAGGAGGTCAGACCCCTAGGGCAAGTTTTAATACCTGTGGAGGTCGGCACGTGGCCGAACATAGCGTTCTCGAGTACACGTTTCTAGTGGTTGCAACCCCCTCTCCTTACAATGCCATAGTAGGTCGGCCCATTACACACGCCCTGCGTGTGGTAGTATCCACCTACTACTTGGTAATGAAGTTCCCTACGGACTACGGAGTAGAGGTTGCACGAGGTGACTAGCTCAAATCTCGCAAATGCTACGTAGCCGCCCTCATGGGGAAAGCCAAACTAGTGGTTGACATTGAGCTCGAGCGACCTACGGAGTATGCCGAGGAGCGAACTACACCAACAGAGGAAATGGTTCACATCCCGTCTGGTAAGCTTTTTACTTCGCTCTCAGTTGGTAAGCTTTTTACTTCAAAATTTAGATAAATTTGCTTGGTCCGYGACAGAAATGCCCRGAATAGACTCTAAAATTTTAACTCATAAGCTAAATACCGATCCCTTAGTCAGGCTAGTTAGATAGAAAAAACACAACCTCGCCTTGGAACGTTGGAGTATAGTCGATGAAGAGGTCTGGAAGCTCTTAAAGGCAGACTTCACCAGGGAAGTCCATTACCCGAGTTGGGTAGCTAACCCAGTTCTGGTAAAAAAGGCGAACGATAATGGCACATGTGCGTTGAATATACCGACCTGAATAGAGCCTACAAAAAAGACTATTTCCCGCTACCCAAGATCAACCGCCTAGTGGACGCGACCTCAGGGCATGAGTTGCTGAACTTGCTGGATGCATATTCTAGTTACAACCAGATCAGGATGGACCCCGCTGATGAAGAAAAGACGGCCTTTATAACTGAACTCGGATTGTACTGCTATAAGGTTATGCCCTTTGGACTAACAAATGTTGGGACAACTTTTCCAAGACTTGTAAACAAGATTTTTGAGCCGTTAATTGGCAATAAAGTTGAATGTTATGTAGATGACATGATCATTAAGACCCAATTTTCAAAATTTTTATTAAACGATTTGCAAAGTGTTTTTGAAATTTTACGTAAGTATAATATGAAATTAAATCCCAACAAGTGTGTCTTCGGGGTCACCTCGGGTAAATTCTTGGGCTATATAGTCAACCAACGTGGCATCAAAGCCAACCCAGAAAAAATAAAGGCCATCTTAGATATGAGACCACCTTGAAAGCTAAAAGAGGTTCAGAGGCTGAATGGCCGGATAGCCGCTCTGAGTCATTTTATGTCTAAGTYGGCAGATCGCTGCCTACCTTTCTTTAAGGCTATAAAAAAGAGTAAAGACTTTGAGTGGACTGCAGAGTGTCAGCTTGCCTTCGACGAGATAAAAAGATACTTTACTAGTACCCCGGTTCTGACTCGACCCGAGGAAGGAGATATTTTAAAGTTGTACCTCTCCGCAAGTGACGAGGTGGTTGGCTCGATGCTGATAAAAGAGGTAGATCGGGTCCAACGACCCATCTACTATGTTAGCAAAGTTTTGTAGGATGTTGAAACAAGGTATCCGGAGATCGAGAAACTGGCGTACGCGCTAGTCATAGCAGCTCGCAAGCTTCGTCCACACTTCCAAGCCCACACCATCGTCGCCTCACCAACAAGCCTCTGAGATAGATCCTGCTCAAGCCCAAGGCATCTGGTAGATTGACGAAGTGATCTATCAAACTCAGCGAGTACATAATCCGGTACAAACCTCGGACGGAAATTAAAACCCAAGCCTTAACCGATTTCGTGGCAGAATGCACGTTTAGTACCGCAACTCGCAATCTAGCTGAGCTTGAGCACACTGTGGAAGCTTCAACCAGTGCGACACCAATCCCAGTTAGAGCTAGTCCGACCTGGGAYGAGGAGCCCTGGATCCTCCACATTAACGGCTCATCCAACCAACAAGGAAGCGGTGTACGAATAATTCTGTACAAACCAAGCAGGGTGAAGCTRGAATACGCGCTCCAGTTCGGGTTTGTAGCATCGAACAACGAAGCAGAGTACGAAGCATTAGTCGCTGGGCTCAATCTAGCAAAGAAAGTGGAGGCTAAGCACCTTGTCTTATGCAGCAACTCCCAGCTTGTGGTCAACCAAGTCAGCGGCGAATATGAAACACGCGACCCCACCATGGCAACTTATTTGGCCAAAGTCAAGGAGATATTGCGTGGCTTCATCTCTTATTTCATCAGGCAGATCCCGAGATCCGAGAATGTTGAGGTCGACGCCTTGTCCCGGTTAGCTAGCACAAGCAACAACACTATGCGGACCATGTATATAGAGGACTTACCTCGGCCTAGCATTCTCGGGGGGCAGGAGAGGTCATTCCTGTAGCACAAGCAGAGCCAAGCTGGATTGACCCACTCGTGAGTTATCTACTTCACGGGACACTTCCTGTAGAACGCAATGCGGCCGGAAGCCAGACACGCTCGAGCTCGTCAAGAAGTGCAACAAGTGTCAGAGGCATGCCAACATCCACCACCGACCTGCTGTTGCTCTCAAATACCTCACCAGCCCATGGCCCTCTGCACATTGGGGAATCGACATACTTGGCCCATTCCTGCTAGCAGTGGACTATTTTACAAAGTGGGTGGAAGTGGAACCTCTAACAACAATCACAACCTGCAACATACAAAACTTCTTTTGGAGGAACATAGTGTGTCGCTTCGAGCTACCTCAGGTACTCATCTCCGACAATGGGAAGCAATTCGAGGACATCAAGTTTTAAAATTGGTGTGCCGAGATGGGAATTCAGCAAAATTTGACCTCGGTGGCACACCCTCAAGCGAACGAGCAAGCGGAAGTCACCAACAGAGTCATACTCTGTGGACTAAAAGCTCACTTAGCTCGAGCCAAAGGATTGTGGGTAGACGAACTGCCTAGTGTACTCTGGGCCTAATGGACCACCATCAAGACTATCACGGGTGAGACTCCTTTTAACCTCACTTACAGCACAAAAGCGTTGATCCCAGTAGAAATCGAGGTGCCTACACTACGCTTGGAGGCCTAYGATGAGGAGACAAATGATGATGAGCTCTGTACCAACCTAGACCTAGTGGAAAAAGTACGAGACCTGACATACATCCGGACTGCAACCTACCAAGAGAGAGTAGCTCGGTACTATAACGCCCGGGTGAAAATGAGACACTTCTGTGTCAGCAACTTGGTTCTTTGGAAGGTTATGGTACTTGAGCCCGGGTATTTGGGGAAGGTACGTACGAGCTCGAGACCTTGGAAGGGAAGCAGGTACCTCGAGCGAGGAATGTCGGCAACCTGAGAAGATACTACTTCTAATCGCCGAGCTGGAGAGAGGACTGTGAGTCACTCCCAGAAGCCCAAGGGCCATGGTGTCGAGCTAATATAAGACCTCAGCACTACGATAAGTCCCAGTCGCCTCTTCGGCATGGGTAGATAAGTCCCAGTTGCCTCTTCGGCATGGACAGACAAGTCCTAGTCGCCTCTTCAGCATAGGCAGACAAGGCCTAGTCGCCTCTTCGGCATAGGCAAGTCAGTTCTCATGCTTAAGGCATAGACAACTCGGGTACAAACCCTACGATGTCTAGCCCACATCAGCACATAACCACAGGTTGATCCCATTTGAGGTCGGGCCCGATGGCTCGACTCTAAGGGATAACCGACACCAAAGCAAGTAGCCCGTGCGCAGACAGGTTGGGTATATACCCTACAATGCTTGTCCAGCTCATTAGCTCGACCGTTCAGGGTAACCTACACTTAGAAAAAATTTATTTCGCTTATCCCTGCTTGTAGTCCAACTCGTTAGCTCGACAGTTCGGGGTAACCTACACTTGGAAAAATTTTATTTCGGTTATCCCTACTTGTAGTCCAGCTCGTTTGCTTGTCAGTTCGGGGTAACCTACACATTTTTACTCCTATTTGGTAGTTCGAGAGTTGTTCACACTTAGAAAATTTTGCACAAAGATAGTCAAAATGTTTGTATTTCATTGATGTAAAGTTTTTGAGTAGAAGCCAAAAAAAAAAAAGAAACTTCCACTATGAACCGAGCTCGGAGGCCCAGGGTATACAGTATAGAAGATTAGGAGGCTTCTAGTCATCTTGGGGCTCCTCGCCCTTGTCTAAGGCTTCAGTAGGAGGGTACGTCTTCATACAGCTCTCATCAGCACTGGTCTCCTCGACGTCATCGAGCAAGTCGCTGTCGCTTTCTACTTCGGAGTCCGGATCTTCAGCAGCTTCAGCGGCCATTTCCTTCATAATCCTCAAGGTAGTAATGGTATTGAGATTGAGCTGAGGGAACTCACGCCGAGTCAACCACCTATTGAGATTGAAGCCTTTGTGATAGCTCGCTGTCCCCACCTCGATCATCTCTTTTCGGTACTCCTCTGAGGCCTTGTATTCCTCGATGGCCTTGACTTGGCCTCCTCCACTGCTTGAAGGAGTATCTCAGTCCGCTCCTTTATGTGAGCCTCGAGGTTCTCCACCTCCCTCTTCAGCGCTGCCTTCTGCTCCACGAGCTCCTTCTTCTCGAACATCAGCAGCATGATCAGCTCCTTTTTTAGCCTGCGCATTCTTCTTCAGCTGGTTAACTTCATTGCAGGCCAAGTTTAGCTCTGTGTGGGCCTCGTGGGAAGAAGACTCAACTACGAGAGCCCGCTTCAAATGCACCTCGGACTGGTAAGTCAAGGTGTGGATAGTGGAGTTCACCTGACAAAAGAAAACAAGCATTAGCACAAGAAGAGCTAAGTACAAGATCAAAGAAGTTAAGTCAGAAAACCTACCACCATGCAGTGGGCAGCCGCTCGTGCTCCGAGCTGAGTGACCGACAGTTCGGCCTAGCTAGCAACCTCCTCGGTGTACACTACGCTTTGGCTCTTGAGAAGGCTGTATTTCAGAGTCAGAATGCTCCAAGCTGCTTCATCACTACCTGAAGAAGTGGTAGCTGCAGGGGCGAGCTCTGAAGACATTGCCTCCTCGGGTGCGCGGGGCGGGGAGAGATTCCCGGATTCCTCCTCGACCAAGTCAATCATAGGAGGTTGCTCGGCAGACGATGGCTGTTCGGGCTCTGGAACAGCAGCTGGCAGAGACTCAACACGAGCTCTTTTCGAAGCTCGCTTCTTCTTCCCCTTCTTCATACTCCCAAAAAGTTCAGTTGCGGGGATGTCCATGATAGCTGCAACCATAGCATAGTTAGAAACAATACCAAGATAAAGTAAAGGAAATACAACAAAAGATGACCTACCAGGACTCGGACTGGCCTGCACGAGCTTATCCTCAGCCACATAGTCCACGGACTTCAAACCGTGCTCCGCCCAAGATCGGAGCGCTTCCCTTGTCTTTAGGTCCAACCTGACATCGGGATCTTGGATGGCCACCCTCCAGTGGGTCGGGAAAGGCCACCTCTCAGTGTTGCGAACCACAAAGTAACGCCCTTTCCAAGCCAGGACCTTGTTCGGGAGCTCGTGCAAGAGTTTGTAGCCCAGACGAAGGGGATAGGTAGTAAGTTCGCCTGTGTTCGAGCAGAATACAGGACGGGTTATTTTTTATAGAAAGAATGGAGAAGAAGATGTCGAGGTCGAGAGGAAGGTTATAGTCGTGGAAAAGGGAGATGGTTCCTTATATATTATGAATGGAGTTCGGGTGCAGCTGGTCAATGGTAATGTTGAAACGTTTTATGACCTCGACTATTAAGGGGTGAAGTGGAAGACGAAGACCAGCTACAAGCTGTTCCTCGAAGATCACGATCTCGTCGTGACCGTGCTCCCAAGGGAAGTTACTTAGGGGAATACTGTAGGCTAAGTCGTTCGGAAGCCTATACCGAGCTATTAGGGACAGGAGCCTGTCCACCGTCATTGTCGATGGGCCAAAGTTGGCTGCCGACCTCAATGCAAGGTGGAAGCCAGATCACCTGAGGCCTCTCGCTCCCCTCAGGGTGATTCCACCTCAAGAGGATCGCGGACCGCATCCTGACCCGAAGTAACTTCTTCGATAGGGCGATCTATGGCCTGAGCCGAGGTACCCACCTCGGCTCCAACGGATCCACCGCTCCCATCTAAGAGACTATCAAAAYTGAAACTAGACATATGGAAGACGTGGAATCGGAAAAGAGAGCTAGGGAAGACTCACCAAAAGAAAGACTGAGGAGAGGAACACGATATCGAAAAGATACCGAACTAAAGAGACACCGAGCTAAAGGACTTGAGCGCGACCTCAGACTGAAGGCTAGYGAATTTGTGGTGAAGAAAATGAGTCTCGGGCCCCCTATTTATAGCTGTTGTGTCCGAGAATCAATGGTCGAGATCAAAGTGATCCAACGGCTCCTAGGAAAACTAGTTGTGCAACCCCCGAGGTTGAAATTGGTTTAGCGCGTGTTTTGACGTCCGCGGAGTTTATAGATGGTGTGACATCCACGCGTAGACTAGACGCGACATGGGTTATTCCTGGTTGAGTCGGGCGGCCGAACAGGTCCGACCAACGATTCGCCCGACAAGCCGCCTGGACCTCGTGCCAAATCCTCCTGGACTCATCATAAACTCCCTGCACCGGGTCGAGATCCCTAGCTCGGTGAGTGGGGGAAATTGATGAAGGGTGATTTGGCCCGACCTAGTAAAAAGGGGACAGGTGGACATGACCTGAGCAAGAGATGACAACTCAGCYTGACAAGTTTAGTTTGCAGCAATTGAGCTCGGGTATTCAGTCACCTCAGCATAAAGGCCGCCTCGGCTTTAGGCTCACCTCGGTGCAGGGCCATCTCGGCTCAAGTCTCACCTCGGCATCAAGGCACCTCAGTATTCAACCCAGTTCGGAACTAAAAGACCGAAGTACCAGTTCGGAACCAACCACTTGAATCACCACGTAACTGACTCCTGCGTAACCAACTCCAGAGGTCTCTCCAACAGATCCCAAATCCCTCGAGATCATGATGAGTTAACAGACCCCGACTTTTCCGGGATCACGATAAGGATTTATCTTGACTCTGTCGGAATCGGAAGTGGAACGAGATAAGCCTTACCTATTTACTGCTCCTTCGGAAGCGGAGTGAACTCTATCTCCACATCCCGGATATCCCAGAACTCTTTTGTGTGCCCCACGACTATTCAACTATATAAAGACTCCAACCCCGATGGCACAAGGTACGCGTGATTTTTCTGCTTTCTAGCTCTCTAGCTCTCTATACTCTCAAAGCTTTTCAGCTTGCATCAGATTACTAACTTAAGCATCGGAGCGACCTCGCTGGGTTAGCCACCCTGGGTTCTTTGATCTTGTCTTGCAAGTTCACCTAACTCGTTGTTCGACCGAAAGCCAGATCACCCTCCAACAGTGAGTAGTCGAATCGCACTACATTATTATCYGATGACAAATTTCAATTTGTGATTTCTTTTCTAATTTGATATCTTGTATAGGATGATGTATTTTGGAGRTCAAATGATTAAAGGCTTAAGCCTATCACTTTTTTAATTTGCATTTTACTAGACCCTACCAGTGTCTCCTTGAGCTTAATGGGCCAATGTACTGGTTCCACCTAAAAATACATCTCCTTTTAGTAGGCCCAATAGCTTATTTCGATTTTATAAGGGCCCTATTTACTTTACTTCTTGGTCCAGAAATTTACATATCAACATATCTTGTATAGGATCAGTATATTTGGAAATCAAGTGATTAAAGGCTTAAGCCTAYCACTTTCTTAATTTGCATTTTCACTAGACCCTACCAGTGTCTCCTTGAGCTTAATGGGCCAATGTACTGGTCCCACCTAAAAAAACATCTCTTTTTAGTAGGCCCAATAGCTTATTTCGATTTTATAGTGGGCCTTATTTACTTTACTTCTTGGGCCAGAAATTTACATATCATTAGTAATGGTTGGTTTTGGGCCCTCCAGAAAAGAAAGTTGTACTTGTCTAATTTCATTAATATCAGATTGGAGAGATTATCAAAGGGAGATTGAGTGGAAGAGATAGAGGAAAAAGAGGTGGAAGATGGAGTGAAAGTCATTTTTGGTTTTAATGGCTCTGATACCAAGATAAACAATGAACTGGGTCAAAAATGCAATGCATTCATTAGATTCAATTTAAATGTGTATATATATATATAAGCTTATCTCCAAGAGGAGATAACAATAACAGATAATTATCAAGGTTATCTTATCCCATGCATGATGCATGTTGGCCGTGCATCAGTTACATACGTCACTAACAAGGATCAGGAAAACTTTAGTTTCCTAAGAAAGTGATATCCATCTCTTAGGTGGGTCAATAACTTTCACACTTTAGGGGAAAGTTGCCAAAATTTTAATGGGACAAAAGTGCCATTTGGAAAATAGATTTTTATGGCTAAAATGGCCATTGCCTTATTTACCTGAGAAATAAAAGAATATAGACAAATACACTTACCCGAATAAATAACTTACCAAAAAGCCAATGGGGATGAAATGAAAGGCGGCTACTTTAAAATTTTGTAACCATGTTATCAAAGAGAAACAAACCAATAGAAAAGAAAATAAAACAGAGAACAATACAATCATGAGCTTATGAAAATCTAATCCTAGGCACAGGAATAGCAGAAATAACACCACAATGAGAGTTTTACCATTTATACGCAACTCAAAGAAAGATCTAAAATGAGTCACATTATCTCTATCAATGCCAATATTAGCCAAGTTGGTTTCTCTATAGCCATGCGCCATTTCAATATTTAAATTATCCATAAGCTCCTTCATGTAAATATTTTAAGTAATGAAATGTACTAGATGGAACCAATCCCAATCAAACTCGTTTCCTACTCAAACCAGTTTCTTGCTTGCTAATTGGAACCCACACGTCATGAACCCATAATCTCCTTAAGTTCCTAAGCAGTTATTACCGGCCCAGCCAAAGCAATCTGTTTGAACTCGGAACTCGGAAGGGGCCTAAGTCCAGTAGATTGGGTTGGGTTTTATATCAACTCAGGCAGGGCCCATCTTGATCAACTCCAAGGTAAATCTTCATCTGTCCAATCCATGACCAGCCTGTGATGAAATTTGATGGGTTGGGCTCAGGAGTGGGCCAGAATTGGGTTGGTTGATGACGCTTAAGCACGCCTATTGGGCCCAATATATTTAAAAGTTGCACTAATTATTTAGCACGACTCTTAGCAATTAGCATTCCTCCATAAGTGGAGGCTTGGGATCAAACCCATACAACTGCAGGCTTTTTGGAAAAAACTGTCTGTTTGTAAACAGTCTGGGCTGTTTTGGGAGCCTCTGCATATAACACCTTAACTAATTTAGGTCCTCATTTRTCTTTTCAACTAAAAAAATATTATGTATAAATACTATATTACCCACACTCATTATGAGATGTCATTCATAGTAATCTTTCAAATGTATACTTGTGATACAGCGATGGGTTAAAGTGCAGAGACAATATCAAAAGCGAGCCCATTCAAAGAGAGTATGGCACCTAGACTATGTTTTCAATAAGGACTGAGGTATTTGGCCCAAATCAGCCCCAAAGTCAGCCATGAAAATTATATCTTGGAAATACCAGGGGGAGGGAGCGCCCTTGTACTTCGACATTTAAAATCGCTCCTGCTAGTATTAGCCCACATATGTTCTTCATATCGGAAATGAAATGTTTTCTTGACAAAATGATCAAATGTTTTGTCTATGGTGTTAGTTTTCATGTAGTTAATGCTATGTACTTTTCCAGAGGCCTGTGGTTAGGGTGTAACCAACTTTAATGTGCAAATTCTAAAGTCAGGTGACTAATTTTATTTGTTTACAATGTAATGACAACCCTTCATCCGATTATTGGTTTATGTTGCTGCCTGGAATAGGTCGAGGGCAACAATGTAATTTGCTTCTGTTATTCGAGGACTGTTGTGGTTGAGGGCTGATGAGGATGTCACGTGTCAGCGTGCCACTGGGCCTGTCTTGTGTGCCTACATCAGTTTATATGCTGGATTTATGGCCATCGCTATTCAATTTTAAATTTGGAAAGAGATTAGTGGAATGTTTTAGCAATTTAGGGGGTGTTTTCTTGAATAAACAAATCCCATCCCTCTTTGTTGGAAAAATGCCCTTCATTCAGCTTCAGTTCAAATCAGAAACAAGTACATGGATTAGTTGCAGGTCACCACGGGGTGATTTCTTGTTCGCTAATGTCAAGAAAATAAAGTCTCTTTGTGAATATGCACTTGAAGAAGCATTCTTTTTCTAGGTAGGAATGAGTCGTATTCGAAAATCTGATATTACATTTGAATTCCACATAACTGAATTAAATTTTTTGATTATTGTAATCAGTCGAATTTGAATACCGTATTTATTGATTAGCTAATCAGATTTGAACTTGGATATAACCAGATTTGATTCGATAAATATTTAAATTCGATTGATTACTTAATTCTTATATATAATCTTATTTATCTTCAAAATTATCTCTAATTTAATATAATGTTTCTGTTAGCGTATTCTATCAAAATTAGTATCATTATCTCCTTCTTTCTAGGAGATATAGTTGTATATATCTTATCTTCTTATCTCTTATTTCTTTCCTTATTGTATCCTACTTTGGGTCGCCGATCTTGTCTCCCTATTGTATCCCTATTATAAATAGAGCTGTAGCCTATTGAATTGAATATCAAGAGAAATTATTATCTTATCCATTCGTCATTCTTTGTTTCGTATCATGGTATCAGAGCCTTTGCTCCTTTGTTCGCCGCGGTTGGAGTTACTGTAGAAATTTGCAGATTTCAGTTGGTGTGCAATATCTGCATCAACCCTGAAGTCAGGGTTAGCAAGGAATCCAGAACTGCAGGAGTGTTGGAGAACTTTGCAGAAGGAGAGAAATATGTTGAGCACACTCTTAAGAAGTTTGTTCGCAACATGGCCCCTGGTTGCGAGTCGTCTGCTACTTTCACTGCCGTCCGTCCGCTCCAATTTCTCCCGTCTTGCAGCAGCGTCCAATGGCTTCCTTTGTCAATCGATGGTTGAGGCCTGAGGTTTATCCTTTGACCACCCAACCAACTGGAGCCCCACGTCGTTCTGGATCGAGCACTCGGCAAGCGTCTACTCCCACTGGAGCTGCTATCCTCGGTAAATCAAATGTTGTTTGATGATCGGAATCCCAATTATCCTTCGAATTTGCTCATGAACAGATTCAACAAAATCCCCAGAGTTGACGTGTAAGACCGGAAGATTCATCATCGGCTTTGCCGCTAGGTGATAATCAAGTCTCGTTTTCTACTCTGGAGGAATTGATGACATCAGCCTCGTCTCTCTTCATTCTTACGGAGACTAAGTCACAGAAATCTTCGTCAAAAGAACCATAGTCGTCGAACTTCCTCTTGGAAGAAATCCGGTCGTGTCGTTGGTTGACGCATTCAAATTTCCTCTTCATCAGAACTCCTTGAGCTTCCTTAAGAAGTACCGCACCGGTGATCTCATTCACGCACGAGACCTGCTTCCCGATGCGCTTGAAGGTGTGCTGCGTTCCTTTCTTCTGCTTAAGCCAGACGAACCCGCTGCTTAAATCGGCGGTTCACATCTTGTGGTCTRCGAATTAGAAAGGAAGGTTACGTAGGTGCAGAACCTTCGTCAGCGTCTGCGTGTACCAGAACTGAGGCTGCCCCGACGAAGAAGACATTAGGGATTCTGCGAAGTTTTTTTTTAAGGTCAGTATTTTCCCGTGATTCGTGTTGCTCCAAAGATCTGTGTTTCTCCTCATGTATTCATCTGAAGCTGCTCAACATATCTCTCATCCCATCATTGTTATCTTCGATGGCTCAAACTATGATTTATGGTCCCAAGAGATGTGCAGTTTTCTCAAGGGATGCCTTCTATGGTGATATGTGACTGGTGAGATTCCCAAACCTACTAAAATTGCTGATGAAACAGAAGATAAATTTGTTGAACGAATAGAAAAATGGGATGGGAAAAATCATCAAATATTGACCTGGTTTCGCAATATTTGTATTGCAAGCATCAAGTTGGAATTT
>NW_010729576.1:33456-51515 GCF_000365185.1 Nelumbo nucifera
GTAAGTAATTATATATAGGTTTAGGCTACTTGAGACATTTGATCCGGTCAACAGGTCACAGGATTGACCTTAATTTCTTATTCTACTTTTTTTTTGTATTTTTATCTATTGACATAATCAATAATTATAATTTTCTTTTATTAGATGTATTTTTATTTATTTTGGTGGATACATGATATTAATGTTACATCCATTTTTCTACATTTTTATAATATCWTGTTTTGGATTTTATCTATTTTCATATTTTTATTTTTTAACCTACTCTGTCACAAGTTGATCCATTTTATTTATATGATTGAACTATATGACTCYTCGACCTCATGACAGAGATTCCAACATTTCTATATTGTGGCCCATTTGTAGGCTCCTTCACATCGATTAGGTGTGTGTTTACATTTTCAATTTCTTTTTTTTTTTTATGAATGGGACCAAGATGTTTTATTAATTTTATATGGCAAAGAATAATAMTTAGACTTTTCAAATGCATTAGGAGAAAGTGGTTAATTTAAATGATTAAATTAGATTTAATTTGTAAATAAATAATTTACTTTATTTGAGAAAATACGACCTGTATCCGCACCCATATAATGTTTTAATTTGCTAGATTTTTCATTTCCAAAAAATAAAAAAATAAAATGAGATTTGATTTGTTAATAACGTTATGTTCCTTTGTAATGTAAATTCATTTAAACCAGCACAAATATATCAAGACTGAGAATGTGAAAAAAGTGAAGCTAGAATCTGGAATTTAAGTAAAACTTGAGGTATTACTAAGGAAATGGAAAGATATGATACAGCCCCAACGTGTAAATTTTATAACCTTAGCTGCTTAGCATAAAATTAAGTCAAATTTTATTTCTTTTTAAATGAAAAATCCAGTGAATTAAAGCATTTTATTAGTGTGCTTGCATTTTATTTCTTTTTAAATGATGAAATGGGAGGTGAAGACTTGCACAAACTGTGCCCAACTTTTTATTGTCCCAGGCGCAAGGTTCCTGTACCACGTGCGGGCTACTCCTTTGAAAGTGGTAGAGAAAGCCACGCACATGCAGGACTCGCTTGCCCTTGCCAGGTGCATCTGCGACTAGAAGACATTCACATGATCATTCGGTCAAACGATCCGTCATACTTGACTAGGGGAGGTAATTTGAAGTCCTTGGGCATCGGGACGACCAAGAGTTCAGGAGACAGAGGGGATGGTACATAGAGGAGCGGAGTGGTTTTCACTTCGTCCAAGCTTACCTCTTCTTTTTCTTTGAGTTCGGGCAAGTGGTGTGTCGCAGTTCGGCGAGCTCGGCGACGTCTCCTCTGCTTCTTTGCGGGCTCTGCATTGGTGCTACTCGCTTCTATGTTGTTAGGAATGGTTCTTGCAGGGAGTGGCTCAGACTGCTGATGACGACTGTGGATCGGTCCTTGCTTGGAGTTTGTGGCTAGGACTTCGAATCGGTTCTCAAGGAGCGGGGCCACAAACTCGAAAAGCTGAGGTGACGCGGGTCTGGGAGGCTGAGAGTTCCCCGACTTGACCGCGCGCGGAGAGCTAGGTGTGACTGGATTCTCCCTCCTACCGCGGGATGAGACTTGGCTCCTGGGAGGATTCTGGGCCTGGGAGGTCTCTCCCCAGTGAGAGGGGCGTTCATTCCGGCGGTGAGGCTTAGTCTGCTACGGGGCCAGGTGCCGTGGTGGAATCGGCGACTGGCTTAGAGGCAACAGGGGGAACTTCTGCTGATACTGCTGCTGGTATACGTGGTGTAGACCTTGTTGCTAATACAGCTGAAGTTGTTGGACTTGCTGCACTTGAGCTTGTATGGCTCGCATGCAATGCATCGGATCTTCAAGCTGCTTTGGTCCAGCTAGTGGGGGAAGAGAAGGCTCAGTGAAAGTGGTGCCTACTGCGGAGGGGAGCGGAGCGCTCACCGGTGCCGTGATCTGAGGCACATTCAACGTTAGGACCCCATCCGTAGAGAGAGGAAGGGTGAACTGTCCGATGCACACTGTAGGGAGTTGAGGTTTAGGGGAAGTGTTCGCGCCTGAGTTGCGTCCGGCGTTGCTGGGGGAAGCCATGGATACTGAGGTTGCAAAACTTGGTGGAAGAAGGCTTTCCAAAGCGATTCCCACAGACGATGCCAAATGATGGTGCGTGATCTGGTCACTCCTAGCTGTCTGGGGCTATGCTCCTAGCTGGTGACGGATAAGGTACCTGAGTAGAAGAAGGTGAAGGATTCCCGGGGAGCTCGCCCGGTGGGAACACTCTGATGCTTAAGTTAGAACTCGGTGGAGAACTGAGAGAGTTGCAAAGAAAATAAGGGCTAAGAGTGAAGATGCGCAATTACCTTTTCCCTTGGGGGTTGGAGCCCTTATATATTAATGCCCTGTCAAATCGGGTGTAACCGCGTCTGATTTTCTGTTGCAGCCGTTATTTGCCAGAGCTAAGTTTATTGGCGCAGGTAACCGTCGCAGGGTACGTCTCTGTCAGTCGAGAGACATTTTTCGGAGATGGCAGGCACGACGCCGCCTGACGAGAGACGTGGGTGCAGTCCTTTGGATTGGCAGGTGCCGCGCCATCAGATAAGGGACGTGGGAGCAGTCTGACGGGCATGGTCTTGTCAGATAAGAAGCTTCCCGAAACCTCTGGATTGCTCAATAGCGAGCTGCCTCGTAGCGAGATGTTAGGTTGGGTTTTAGCGACCTCATTATGCCGAGTTGTAGCCAGGCTGTCATGCTGAGCTGTCACTTACGTTGAGTCATGTCCACGTGTCACCTAGTCAGGAGGTCGGGTCAAATCACCCTCCATCAAAACTCTACTGATTTAAATTACGTATTTAACAATTACTGTAGTTATTATTATTGTCATCATTTATTATATTCTCTATATTGTTAATTTATATTTTAAGTGCTATACCATGTGTAATAATACATGCATTACCCTAGTCTTAATTTTATATGAAACTTCTTGCTGTTGGGAGTCTACTCTTAATTACACCTATTACTGATAAGAAATGCCTGATTTTTTATGACTGGTTTATTAAATTTTGATTGTTAAAGGATCAACACACTGCTAGAAGGTGTACACATCAGACTTAATAGGTGGCAACAACCAGTTGATGCTTTTGATTTAGCACTTAGTTCATTAATGGAACCAAGAAGGACATCTAATAGCTGCTTTGGGGGAACAACTGGAAAGCTAGCTTTCTCATTGACTGGTTTGTACTTTGTTGGGCTTCTAGTGACAGACTTGATGAACATTGACACATCAGGAATCCTTRCATTAGAATAGCTTCATAAGAAGTTGGTTTTTCATGGTATAGAARCCAAAGATGAACAATCCTTGGTTTCCCTAAAACATTGCTTGTAAGGAGTTGCTTCACAAGGAGTTGTGACTGAACCATCTTAGTCTGCACTCCCTATTAATCCTTGATTTTCTTTGAAATGAAAGATTTTCATTAATTGAAATCAATTGGAATTTTATGGATAAGGTGTATCTTTTTGGATTTTATGTATATATTCATATAGGTTTTATGTTTTGATTGAATATATTTTCATACAGGTGTATCAATTGGAATTTTTATGTAGCAATATGTACAATATATTGCACTTTTTCAAAAAAAAAATTGGAACATTTTTAGAGGCGGCCAAAAGTGCCTCTAAATATTAAAGCACATATCTTTAGAGGTAGTAAAAAATGTCGTTAAAACATTTTAATTGAGACTTTTCCTTTTCTTATATTTCTTTCAGAGGCATATAAAAGTGCCATAAAATCATTTATAGGCATTCAAATGCGCCTCTAAATTGAACTATTAGAGGCACTTTTAATTGCCTCTATATAAGACTTTTAGCATTGATGCAGTAGAGGTACGTATGTGCTTCTAAAAGTCCAATTTAGAGGTGGTTTTATAACCCGCCTCTAATGCGCAACCAAACACCTCTAAAACATTTAGCGACAGGGCTTTTAGAGGCACTTGCCTGGCTGCCTCTTGTTTCCTTTAGAGGCATTTTTTAAGCTTTTAGAGGTAGTTATGGCCACCTTTATAGATGAATTTTTCAGTAGTGCATGTTCGTCCTTCTTGCGGTCCAAACCGCATCGATCCTTCCATTTTGACTATGGAGAGGGTTAATGCACTGGCCACCCATTTTAAATTCCTCGATGACTATGGTTATATAATTCCTCTGGAGGGGTTTCATTGGGAGCATGACCACAATGAGATTGTGGTGTTCGAAGAGCATCTAGTCATCGGGCTGCATTTCCCACTTCACCCTTTCATCATTGAGGTCATCAAGTTTTTTTACATCACTATTGACGAGTTTCACCCAAATTCAGTTTGCACCATATTCGGGACCATCTCTGTATTTCATGACTTTGATATGCCCTTAGACTTAAACATTTTCAGCTCAATCTGCTCCATCAAGAAAAACCCTACTGGCCTCCCATGGGTAGAGAAGCATAGCTATTACATTTCTTACCGACATGGGTACAAAATCTTGCACAACTATCCAAATAAGGTCCCAKCTTGGAAGCATAGTTATTTCTTTGTTTCCGTTGTTGGGGGTGGCTGTTCCCGATGCACTGGAGGACAGGTATTAGTGACCCTAGGGACAGGCTCAATAGGAAGCAGAAGAAGGAAATCCGCTTCTTGGTAGATCTCGGTCTATAGTTGGAAGATTTTTTGACTGAGGAGAAACTAGTCAAAGCCAGGCTAAGTCCTCCAGGTAGGCCGCCACCTTGGTGTGCACATACATAGCTTCTCTTGCCTTAGCCTTTTATCACCTCGGCTGATTTTGTATTTTTCTTTCCACAAGCATCATGTCGGGCGTTCCTGTTTCCAACCTCTTCATTGAAATGAAGAAGAGGAAAAAGAGGAAGATGACCCAAGGTGACACCTTGCATGAGCCCGCTGTCGAAACCATTGCTGAGCCCGCCGTTGAGCCTACCGCTCCCACAACAACCAAGGACCCCCCAGTCATCATCTTGGTCGAGGAGGACCAAGGATAGGAATCTCCACCTTGCCAACCCAAGGCAGTCCGAGCACCCACACCTTAGGTTGCTACTCCTGGGATTGACTCTTCTAGAGAAGGCCCTGAGGTGGTCCCGAGTGTCTTGAATGCCCGGACCAGCGTTCTCAAGAGTAGGGATGTGGTTGTCCCTGAGGAGGTCGCTAATTATGCCGGGCTACCTGTCGCTCAACTCGTGGCAAAGGCCGTTGGCAACTACATGGTGGTACGTCTTCATCTTGAATACTTCTCTTTGGATTGTTTCTCCTCTCAGTACTTAGAAGAATTTGTGCTCTCTTTCGCAGGTGAACTCCATGATCCACTCACTTGCCCAACAATCCGAGTAACATCTAAAGAGGGCACTGGCTGTCATGGTGAGCACTGAATGTGCCGAGGGGACCCTTGTTGAGATCCAGAGCTGCTTGATGAAGGCGGTTGACTCCATGCACAAGCTTGAGGACACGAACCAAGCAAAGATAGAGTTGAACCAATGGTTGGCAACAGAAGTCGAAGATTTGAGGAAGGAGCTCAGAGACTTAAAGGTTACTTGTACTGAATGTGAGGCCATTCTTACTCAAGGCATTAAGGATGTCAGGGTCGGATGAGGGAGGAAGTTGGCTCAGATGCCTATTGGAAGGGCTTTAAGCTATGTAGGTGATTGACTAGGCACCAGTTCCCTAAGCTCGACCTCGAATCCATCACCACAATTAGATTCACAACAGAGATGGTCATAAAAGTCGACCAAGATCTGGACTTCGAAGAGGAGAGTGATGACAGGCTTGACGGGGGGCAGCGGAGAAAGGCTCGGACGCCGTAGCCAACGAGGTCATTAAGACCGATGAGGTTGTTGTAGCTACCGATGCGATGGAGGTCGAGTCGGCCTAAGATCCAGTGGACTCAGAAGGTGGGGTCGAGGAGCCCCAGGGAGATTGAACTTAGCCTCTTTTCTTTGGACCCCCTTTGTACACATGAAATCTGCTGAGCCTCCGATCTCGATTTAGTAGTAGAATCTTCCCTTTTGTTGCTGAATGTACAAATCACTCTTTTTTGAAGAAGTAATGGAATGCTCTTTCTTGTTTATCATCTCTCGTACAACAGTTTTGAACCTCCAAAACTTTCGATGTATAGGTTACCCCAAGGTGCCCAGCTAACGAACTAGGCATAGTAAGGAATAACTTGAAGTTAATGTAAGCTGAGGTGGGCAAACATTGTAGGGTATGTGCCCGACCTGCTTGTGCACAGATGAGGCATGAGCTAATTTTGCTTGTGTTGCCCATATGCTTAGGAAGTGATTGGGTCTTATTTGTGTCTAGCATCGAGATCACTACTTGCTCGACACCATGGTCATTAGGCTTTAGGAGAGACTCATAGTCCACTCTCCGTTGAACCCGACTAGGGGTGTATCTGCTGGCTGTAAGTCTTTCCGCTCAAGCTTTAGCTTATCGAATGCCTCTAGGAACAAGATATCCGTGGAGCTGCCTGAATCCACCAGTATCCACTTCACCTCGAAGTCGTTGATCACCATCTTCACCACGAGCGTGTCGTCATGCGGGTACTGGATCCCTTGAGCGTCGTCCTCAATGAAGTAAATCACCTCCTCCACCCGAGGGTGCTTCGATGAGTTCTCATCCTCGTGCACGAGCTCCCAGACTGATGCCTCCCCTGTTGTCTTACTGCACCCCACAACAATAAATCCACCAGTGATCATGTTGATCACCCCATGGATCAACCTATCTTGCGGTGGCGGTGGTTGTTGAGGTGGTTGCTGATCATTTCTCCTGCTCGGCTCTGGTGCATCCCTCCGCTAGTCAGTGGGTCGGTCTGCTACTTCCCTATCTTGATGCTTGATGAAATGCTTCAGGTACCTTCAGCAGATCAGCACCTCGATTTCATCCTTGACGTTGCGGCAAACTTCAGTGTTGTGCCCAACATCACAGCAGAAATGGCAGTATAGGTTGGGGTTTCTGGTTGTCGGGGCCTCCTTGCATCGTGGGTGGCCACTTGACATAGCCAGTATTTTTATCGCCATCAAATTTCACCCCGCTTTGCATTCAGGGCGGAGTAGCAGGACTTTTGGATGGGAGGGATCCTTGATCACCAACCTGACCTAGAACCCTAGGGTGGTGACTTCTTCAATGACTTGCTTCGCCTGTGCGGGGACATGCTTTGCTTTGGCGACTTATTTTCCCATCGCCAGTGCTTGTTGTTGTTGCCTCATCCATCTTCTCTTTTCCTCTTCTCGCCCTGGTGTAGCTCTAATTGGGACCCGAGGGCTTCCTTTGCCTTGATGAATTTGTTGGCGTAGTCGAGGAACTTTTCCTTGGTTTTTGGAGGGTTCAACCCAAGATACCAACAAAAGTCGGCATGACGAACTCCCTTCTGGACCACAGTGAGTTGCACAGCTCGGTCAAGGTCGGGTATCTGCAAACTCTCCACATTGAACCTCTTGATGTAGCTCCTGATTGACTTGTTCTCCCGCTGACCACGTTCATAAGGCTTGTTGCGGACTTTGGGCACTTCTTGTGATGAAGTGGGTGGTGAACAGGTCCACGAACTGTACCCAACTCTTGATCGAGCTTAGTGGTAGATTCCTGTACCATGACCTCATCATGTCTTTGAATGTAGTCGAGAAGGCCATGCATAGGCTTGCTTCATATGCTCTGGCTAGTAGCATCAGGGACTGAAAGCTGTCAACATGGTCATTGGGGTCGGAGTTCCCATCATTCGTCTCTAGTGCGGGCATCTTAAAACCTTTCGGCCTTGGGGCCGAGATGATCTCCGGTGTGAGGGGGGAAGGCCGTCCCAATAGAACAGGAGTCAACTGTGCAACCAACGAGGTCACTTCTTCCCTCTCCTTCTCTGCTGCTACTATAGGTACACTACTTTATGCCGAGGTACGGTGTGCTTTGTGACGGTGTCGTTTCCTTGCTGCTTCTTGGTTTGTGCTGTTGACTTCTATCTGGGCCTGAGTCTTAACCCTGATTTTTTCCCGATCTCAAACACTGTCATGAGGTGGAARCTGGTCTCTATTGCTGACGTTCTAGCGAGGATGATGCTGGCTATTGCGGGGTTGGAGGAGTCTCGAACTAAATCCACACCTCTAACCCCAAGCTATTGGTTACTGACTTAGTGGTCATCAATGCAGTGGTGTTGTTGGTTAGTCTTGCTTTGGCGGCTGTTCTGGGCTGATTTCTCTGGACCACCACCCAGAGAGGTGGTGGTGTGCACCGACCTCCTACTAGGTCCCAAGGTGGGGTTTGACCCTGAGGTGGGGTTATGACCCGAGATGGCCCTGCGCCCCGAGAAGGAGACCAGCGCCCGTTCTGCTGGTTCTCTACTTGATTCTAGTATTGGTGGAGAGGGGGGAACTGTTGCTAATAATATTGCTGGTACWGGTAGTGCTAGAACTGTTGAATCTATTGCATCTGAATTTGCATAATCACCCCACGGATCRACCTATCTTGCGGTGGCGGTGGTTGTCGAGGTGGTTGTTGATCATTCCTCCTGCTCGGCTCTGGTGCATCCCTCCACTGGTTAGTGGGTCGGTCTGCTACTTCCCTATTTTGATTTTTGATGAAATGCTTCAGGTATCCTCAGCAGATCAGCACCTCGATTTCATCCTTGAGGTTGCGGCAAGCTTCAGTGTTGTGCCCAACATCACAGCGAAAATGGCAGTATAGTTTGGGGTTTTTGGTTGTTGGGGTCTCCTTGCATCGTGGGTGGCCACTTGACATAGCCAGTATCTTTTATCACCATCAAAATTTCACCCCRCTTAGCATTCAGGTGGATTAGCTAGACTTTTGGATGGGAGGGATCCTAAATCACCGACTTGACCTAGAACCCCAGGGTGGTGACTTTTTCAATGACTTGCTTCGCCTGCGCGGGGACTTGCTTCGGTTTGGCGACTTACTTTCCCATAGCCGGTGCTTGTGGTTGTTGCCTCCTTCATCTTCTCTTTTCCTCTTCTTGCACTGGTGTAGCTCTAACTGGGACCCGAGGGCTTCCTTTGCCTTGATGAATTTGTTGGCGTAGTCGAGGAACTTTTCCATGGTTTTTGGACGGTTCAACCCAAGATAAACAACGAAAGCCGGCGTGATGAACTCCCTTCTGGACCACAGTGAGTTGCACAGCTCAGTCGAGGTCAGGTATCTACAAACTCTCCACATTGAACCTCTTGATGTAGCTCCTGATTGACTCATTCTCCCGTTGATCATGTTTAGAAGGCTTGTTGCGGACTTTGGGCACTTCTTACTTGTGATGAAGTGGGTGGTGAACAGGTCCACAAATTGTGCCCAACTCTTGATCGAGCTCAGTGGTAGATTCCTGTACAATGACCTCGTTGTGTCTCTGAATGTTGTCAAGAAGGCCATGCACAGACTTGCTTCATATGCTTCGGCTAGTAGCATCAGGGACTGAAAGTTGTCGACGTGGTCATTGGGGTCGGAGTTCCCATCATTCATCTCCAGTGCGGGCGTCTTAAAACCTTTCGGCCTTGGGGCCGAGATGATCTCCGGTGCGAGGGGGGAAGGCCGTCACAATAGAACAGGAGCCGGTTGTGCAACCACTGAGGTCACTTCTTCCCTCCCCTTCTCTACCGCTACTATAGGTACACTACTTTTTCCCGAGGTGCGATGTGCTTTGTGAYGGTGTCGTTTCCTTGTTGCTTCTTGGTTTGTGATGTTGACTTCTGTCTGGGCCTGAGTCTCAACCCTAGTTTTTTCCCGATCTCAAACACTGTCATGAGGTGGAAGCTGGTCTCTATTGATGACATTCTAGCGAGGATGATGTTGGCTATTGTGGGGTTAGAGGGGTCTCGAACTACATCCGCGCCTCTAACTCTGAGCTATTGGTTACTGACTTGGTGCTCATCATTGCAGTGGTGTTGTTGGTCAGTCTTGCTCTAGTAGTTGTTCTGGGCCAATTTCTCTGGACCACCACCTAGAGAGGTGGTGGTGTGCACCGACCTCCTACTGGGTCTCAAGGTGGGGTCTGACCCTGAGGTGGGGTTAGGACCCGAGATGGGCCCATGCCTCGAGAAGGAGACCAACGCCTGTTCTGCTGGTTTTCTACTTGATTCTAGTTCTGGTGGAGAGGGGGGAACTATTGCTAATAATATTGCTGGTATTGGTAGTACTGGAACTATTGGATCTGCTGCATCTGAATTTGCATGATCCGCACACTCTGCATCAACTTATAGAACTGCTATGCTCCAACCCCAGGAGGAACCACAAAAGGCTCTACAACTGGGAGGGCGGCACTCACATGAGGCAAAGGTGGATTGATCAGTTGGGTGATGTAGGTCTAGTTGTGGACGACCAATGCCCCTAGGATGGTTAGGGGAATAGAAAACTGACCATGGTCACTGAGGGGATCTCTGGGTTGAAACCATGTTGGTCCTGCCCCCCAGTGACATTGATCTCAATGCTCTTTCTGATGTTGCTTTGATGAGACCATTGATAAAATCTTACAGAGAAGTTGAGTAGGTAGGAGTGAGAGCTTAGCTTTTTGTAGCGGTTCCCACAGATGGCGCCAATTAATGGTGTGCGATTTGGTTGCTCCTAGCTGGATGGCAGCTTGGATGTTGATCGCTTAGTTAGCTGGTCGAACTAAAAGACAGGAAAGCTCAGAGAACCCAGGTGGCTAACCCAATGTGGTTGCTCCGACACTTAAGTTAGTAACTGATTGTGCGAGTTGGTCATTCTTGAGTGCAAGAGTGCTAGTAAGYAGTAAATTGCACATACCTGGGTTACAGGGGCTGGTGCCCTTATATAGATGAGCTGTGGTGGGTCTCACAAAACACCTCAGAGATCCTCAGCCCACGCTCTTAGGAGTCCATTCCGCACCAAAATGTTGATATCATGCTAGCCAATAAGGCTTATTGAGTCCATCCAATTCGGGCGAGATGAGGACAAGGTCTATAGTTGTGCAGCGTGATCTCAAAGAACTAGGAGGTACCTGGCATGCTTCTAGAAATCTGCTATGTGTCACCTTGGTAGGTTGGACCATCCTGAGCTACTCAGACCTCGGTATTTGCCGAGGTGCTCGAGACACCCGAGGTGGCCTGGCCCACCAAGGTGATAGGGAATGCTGAGGTGGCAGGAGATGCTGAGTTACAATCCAATCCGCAAGTCACATCCACGTGTCTGTTGTTTAGTAGGTCGGGCCAAATCACCCCTCATCAGTTATTAATATTAATTACACTAACTCTGTTTGATTTCAGTTATAAGTAGTACTTATTTTTATAAGTATTTAAAAAAAGTGTTGGGATCACACTTTAAGTAAAGAACTTATACCTATTTGGTAAATAAGTCAAGTATAAGTGCTTATTTTCAAAAAAGGCACTTAACAAATAAGCATGTTGAAGGTGTTCTAAAATTTTGGTCGGAAACCCTACCAAAAGTTCACCGGCAACAATAGGTAAGGCTCCGTAATCCTATTACTTTGGTTGTTTTGAGTTTTTATCTCTTTTTCTTGTATATSTTAGTAAAAGTAGATTTTATTTCGATTTTTCAGTAGTATGAATTGAAAAAATGATGCAATGTTGTATGTGTGTTTGGTTTTACAACACTTTGTATGAATAACCATGTTTTTATTTCTCATTCATGTTGAATATTACGGAAATATAAGGTTATTATTTGAATTTATTTCTTTGTGTTCTTACCTATTTTGAATTTTGCTTCATTTTTTCTGGATTTTTAATTTGAATAATTGGTGATATTTTTTTTCTAAAATCCTTATTGTACTCTTGTTTAATAATATGTTGAATGTTGAATTTTGTACTTGAATTTTAACATTAACAATAATATACTAAATATGTGATTACATTTTGGTGTTTATTGATTTTTAATGTGAATATTTGTGATTACATTCTTGTTGATTTTTTTATTGTATCGATTTTGCATATTTCTAATGTTGTCTACATTTTTTTATCAATCTGAATTCTCATTTATTTTTTTGTTATATGAACAAAAATTGTTTTTCTACTTGTTTTTAGATTTCTCATTGCAATTGTGTGATGTGTTTTACATGTTATTAATTAAATCAAAATTTCATTTTTTTTATTATTAATATGAAAAAATTATTAGCCTATTTTTTAAAATTTCATTTATTCTTTTATTATTAATATRAATAATAAATGTTATCCTTTCTTTTCAAAATTTCTTATTGCTATTAGTATTTTATTACTATTATCATTATTATTACATAATTACTATTATATTAATAATTATAATTTGTAGGTTATCGCTAGTAGTCAAGGGAAAAATGGGGGGCTACTACTTAAAAGTGCTTTCTGGAAGTATTCTGTGAAAACTACTCCATGAAAGTACTTTCTATGAGTATTTTATGAAAACTGCTCATTGAAAGTACATTCTAGAAGTATTTTGTGAAAACTACTCCTTAAAAGTATTTTTTGGGAGCATTTTGTGAAAACTGCTCCTTGAAGGTATTTTCTAGAAGTACTCTTCAATATTTGTTGTTGATGTCGTTGTTGTTGTTGTTGTTGTTGTTGTTGTTGTTATTGTTATTATTATCATTAGTATCATTATTATTGTTATTATACATTATTATCTTTTTTATTTGGGTCCACATGGCACTCAATGTGTGGGTCCATATGGGCTCTCATGTGTTACGACATGGTGATGTGGTGAGTTTCCTTGAAATGAATAATATAATATGTGAAAAGCATTGTTTATATGTGTGGGTGAAATAAGGGGCTAAAATTGTCATTTATGCTAAAATAAGCATTTGTGGGGAAAGTAACTCACCAAACATTCCCATCCCAATGAGTTCTTAAAAAATGGAACAAGTGATTTGGCAAATGGACCACCAAACAACCTTAAGTGGTTAAAATAAGTACTTACAATAAGCACTTTACAACCAGTCCCWGGTTGTTAAAAAGTTTACAAAAATAATTTCCATTAATTGTGGAACCAAAGAGGGCCTAATAATTATTATTGGAATTTTTATTACACTAATAATTATAAGTGTAATTTACATAAATAATTTCCATTATTTTATAATTTTATTGAAAATTAATAATTATTCAAAAGTTTTCAATTGTATATTTTTGTAATTTTGAAGACCACTGTTACAATAATTTACTAATTATTTATTTATTGCTAAGAATTATTAAACTAATATTTGTTGGCATATTTATTCCAATAATAATTATTATTAGTGTACTAACAATTACGGAAATACAATAGAATTTCAATAATCTGTTATTTTGAAAAATGCAAGGTTTTAAAAAACAGAATAGTCATAGAGCCATTATGGAGACTGTTTCTCGGGTCAAATGGTTCGACTGTTTAGTTCAAATGGACAACCCGTTTTGACTTAAGAAATAAAAGAATAAAAATAAATAAAATAACAATGGYTAAAAACCGTTGTCCAGGTTGATGGTTCAACCATCTAGGTCAACGGGTCGTTGACAAATCAATGGTTTTTTTTTTTTTTTTGCCAAAAAGTAGTTTTAGGATGAAACAGAACAGGTTATCTAACTGGTTCCTGGGTCAACCAATCCAACTATCTAGTCCGGTTTGGTTTTCAAAACCATGGAAAAATGTAAGTATAGTAATTTTGAAATAACCATAAATCCACAAATTAGTTAACTATTTATTGACAATAAATATTGCACTAGGCATATTTACTCCAAGAATATTTATTATTAGTATAATAAAAATTGTTAAATTGCAGTAAAATTCCATTAATCATTACACTGAAATCTATTCTTGTAAAACTACTTTAATTATTGTAATTTTGAAATAATTTTCATTCCACTTACTAATTAATTATTTATTGGAAATAATTTATTCCAATTTGGAAAATAATTAATTAATTGGAAATTTTCATTCCAATTTGGCTAAATGTATTGGAAAAATAATTTTCCAAATTACAAAAAACAATTCATTGTATTTGTTGGAAAATAGTTATTTTTTTTATAAATAAGTACTGAAAATAATTCCAAATTTTCTAAATGTATTAAAAATTAATATTTATGAATTCTTATTTTCATACCAAGTTTTCTCAATTATATATAAACACTTTTTATTTTATTTTATACACCTAAGTCCCTCTTGCTGTAATATTTAATTTATTTTGTTCAATTCATTGTAAATGCATTAAATACTATAATGTTTTGATATTTCTATTCCCATTTAATGTAACTTTTCCCATGATGTTATTTATTTTTGTAAATTAACAGTATTTGATAGAGATTAAAAACTCTTGAAAGTTATTGGAAAATAAAACATAAATYAGTATAATGTTGAAAAAATTTCGGAAAGTTCATTTTATTTGTGTAATTATTGAAAATTATTGATAATTTGTGTTCTTTTTCTTTGTAAATTATTGAAAACAGCTGAAATTTGTTGAAAATTTGTGTAATTTTCATTGTAAATTATTGAAAATCAACTTTTGCAAATAATAATTAAATTATTTATTGCATTTCAGGAAATTAGTTTGGAAAACTGTAATTACATTAATTTAGTAATTATCAGTAAACTATTTCCAGAAAATTATTCAATAAAATTATTGTTATTATTGAAAATTGCCAAAAATTCAAACAATAAATAATTATATTCATAAAATTATAAATTATTTAAAATTTTAAATCAATAAATAATTGAATAATCATAAAAGTGATAATTATTGAAATATTTCAACCAGAAAATTATTCCAGCAGGTTTCGAAGTAAAATTAAAAAAGCTTTATGCTGCCATCTCTTGCTTGATCATGTCAACACCATGTCCTCTATGCACTGTCATCTGTGTGTCAAGCAATAAGTGGAAATTGTTCTTCTTGAAACATTGTGGCATTTTGTAATTTGACAAGCCCACGGGCCATAAATTAAACCATACACCAATGGTCCTACGCGTAAAAACTAGAATAACAACAACAACACTAATACAAATAATAATAATAATAAGAGTCCTATGTGGTTACATTTTCTCATTGGTCTAAGTGTTTTAATACGTCTCATTTTCTTTGGATCCTTAGTTTGCTAAAGACACTTGTCTGATTTCATTTTCTAAATTTCTAGACTTTCATTGCCTTTAATGGCTGGTACATTAAAACTTCAATCTCATTTTGCCTCAGAAATAAAGTGTGCTTGTTTTGTTCTGGTGTTAAGGATTGTATTGGRCCAATTCCAATCCAATTGACAGAACCTCTCCCCACCCACCRTCACTTCCCATCCCCTGCGCATGCGGTACTCCATATCCCATATTCTTGTGTGTTCTTATATTTTGTAAAGTCAACTTGGACTGAATGGAAGTGCATGATAACTATAGTAAATCAAAACTAACATGTAATGAGACAATCAACAAATTGAAAACTTGACCAATCAACAAATTGGATTTGCATCCTTGCCAAAATGCAAAAAGAAAAAAAAAATGGATCCACACCAAGAGTCTAGCTGGCTATAGACACCTTACAACTGGGTAATTTTRTGGACCTTCTATCTAGTGGGCCCATAGTACAAAGTCACCATGTCAAGATTTCCATATAGTATAGGACTCCTACAATTGGGTAAGTTAAAGAGTAGAATCACAGGTCACCACCCTTAGCTTTCTTTTTGTTACTTCTTTCCTGTTATGTTTTTAATTTACTGCATGAAATTTGTTGAGTTTTTACTCTTACACCTAACCTCGGCTCATAATCATTAGAACACTGCCTATAGGAAAKGACCTCTTCCATGACTACAAAATGCAGTGTCATACTCTTTGCTCGCATGGATCTTATAATTAAAACATTTGCAAATCATTTTCGTAAAATAATAATATAGCATATAAATATATTTTTGGAATCAAATTTCAAATACAGTTGAAGTCCATTATCGGTTGTATAGGTTTTTATCAGAGAGAGTGTAAACCCTGACATTCACACCCTTTGACAAAKGGGCCAATTCTATCACTATGATCATTCACTCAAGTAACTTCCCAAACTATCCTAACATGCTCAAATATTTGAGTCTTGATGGATCTCACTAATTGGTACATCAAATGTACCTTAGTCCAATACATAGTATAGTATCATAATCAAGTCTGGGGTCAAGCATAACATTTTAGTTTTGCCCATCTATCTCCAAGGTGTAGTATCCCTTGCAGTTGAAACAAGCTATTCCATCAGTTTAGCAACACACTAATGTTAGYCTTGTTAGGATAAACTCCCTAAATCTATCCAATGGTTAAGAACATTTTAAACTAACATGAGACTTATAAGTGTCCAATTTAAAGAGTAATTCATAAAAGTATACAAATTTAACATAAAATAACGATGTACTTTATTTATTTACTATAAATGTTTGTATACAACAATCTGATTGGAGCTAAGGGCATCATACATTGTCTAACACAAAAGATAGTTTCAATGTGTTAATTATAAGTAAAACAAACAATAATTACGTGGCTATGGGGACTTTGTATATGGGCCCATTTAGGTTCCTAACACATACTAAGTCCCAAAAGATGGAGGCAAAGAGAAAGTAGACCAGCTATATGCCACCCCACTAGGGGTGTTACTTAAGCGGGACCAACCCAGCCCACAATTTTACACATTCTGGGCTTCAATTTTTGGTCCTTAAGGCTAGATCTGGTCCGAAAGTTCAAGCTTCTTTATTTTTTGGTAGCCCAAAGCTAGCCCGAGGTCGACCCTATCTTATTCTAACCCAAGCATAACCCACCTATGTGCATACATATATGTATATACAAACACATATATGCACTTACGTTTTGATAAATCATACACACATGCATATGCTCACATTAAATTTTAGTGTGGGCTGATTGACCAACTGGAGCCCAATAGGCTCGAGCCCAACCCAAGAGCATCAAATTTCAGTTTTAATTATGTCCATGTTGAACAATTTGGGCTTGACAGCCTTAGGCCCAATGACTCCATTGCTTCCACGAGGGAGCATTGGGCACTTGAGCAATGCGTGTGTGAACTGCATATTCAGCTGTCCAGTCAACGGTTAATTTCTAGGAGACATTTGATATCAGTTGAATTGGCAGAACTGAAAAACTTATTAATTTGTCTTTTACTGAATAAGTTTTGATGGAGGTTATGAGTTTTTTAAAGGCTGAACTTGAAGTTGAGAAAAGAACCAGGATATCCTTCAATATTTTCTTGTTTAATCATTTACTTATCCATTAATTAAGTTGAATAAATAATTTTATTTAATAAACTTGCTAATAATTTTCCAAAGAAAATGAAAGAGAACGGAATCAAAACCGAGCCTGTCTTCAAACAGTCACACTCTTATTCACCACAATAATCGTGTTTTTCTTATCCTACTCCCAACAAAGTTTATGCCATAAACATTAACACATGATCCCATAGAGTGGAAATGTATAATAAGTACATCAACCATTTAATTAACAAGTTAGTTCAACAGTTGTCTTTATCAAAAGGAATTAATTATTCCAAAAAAGTTGTCATATAGTCAGCTCACCAAACCCAATAGTAAAATGGCCTTATTATCAACTTAATTGATAAGAGTTGGGAATCTAATTTCACATGCCCCTTATGTGTGGAGAAAAAAGAAAAAGCAATCATATGGGATAAAATAATATTTTTTCTTTTATATACAAAATAACAATAATAAATAATAATAATAATAATAATAATAATAATTGATGAGAACAGATTTGGCCCTCCACTAACATCATGACACATGACATCTCGGAACAACTGGATGACACCATAAACTACCTAGGCGATAATTTACCTTAACCAAAATGATGGAGTCCCAGTTAGTGACCTGGCACTGTTGCCAACTTGGCAACCTACCTTTGTCATCGACCTGATGACCTAGAAAATCATGTAATAACTAATTAATTTAATCTACTCCGACCGTGTCCTTTGGGGTGAACCAGCCAAGTAGATCTTTCTATCATCAAAGGGGCATTCAATAGGGCTGCCCTTTTAAGTCTTTGTTTATTCTTTACTCTGAAGTGATCTCCACTCAATTATCTTTTCATCTCCACAATACTGATTTKCTCTTAGTTTAAAACTGCACCGTGAATTAAGGGTTAATACTCAAATCATGCCAAATCTCGCATCTGTTTTAG
>NW_010729577.1:21325-37204 GCF_000365185.1 Nelumbo nucifera
AAGCTTGCTGAAAATACCTCTATATTATTGATGATCTAGTTTTACATAGTTGTAGCCTTTATATAGGCATGTAAACATCATTATCTTATAAGAAAACTCCTAATCTTATAAGGAAACTCTTAAGTAATGAGGATCCCTTTAATTTATGAAACAAATTTGCCTTGAAATAGGAATCCTTCTAAAAGACTACAACTAATGACAAGTAAGCATAGAAAAGTCAAAGTAAAACAAAACAAGACAAAAACAAGCCCATCAATACATCTTAGCATGCGGATTGGGCCTTTTTTTATCATGTCCATGCGCCAAGCCCATCAATCCATCTTAGCATGCGGATTGGGCTTTTTCTTATCATGTCCATGCGTCTTGGTCTTATGTCATGGATTCCAAGCTTTGTTCTTCAAAATCTAAGCCTTACACATCGTCTTGCACAAAAAGATAGGTGATCATCCTTGGTGAAGCTTTGGAAACTTTTAGAACAGTCTTAGAATCTTCTAGAACAGCCTCTTTGTCATGCACTTCCATGATTAAGCCTTGTAAAGCCTCTTTCGTCCTCTTTGTCCTTGCCCTAGTCATTGGACCACCGATTCCTTGCAAATGATCTTGAGAATATTAGCTTGAGCCATGGCCAGCACCTTGATCTCCATTAGAATATTTGGCAATGAATTACGAAAACTTCTTTTTTGATCCTTAAAACTATATGTTAGTTGGTTTGGCACAAAGATGTTGACAAAGCCCAAGTGTATTAGCTTGAATCGGTTCCCATAGGTTCTATTTTGACACTTATAAGTCTTTGTGATTAGAGCTTATCTAGAGAGATATAAAGGGTTCGTCTAATTGAATGACTTTAGTGGAGTAATACGCTCGGTACTTGTTGGTTGATGTGAGGTTTGTCATGCTTTCCCTCTATGTTTTTTACGTTGTTTAAATGAGTTTGTTTGGATTGGTCATTGTTTATTTTGCTTTGTTTTCATTTGATTAGGTCAGGTTTCACTTTTTGATGGAGTTGAGTTGATTTCCCAGCTTCTCTAAATGTGTTGGGTTTGTTTAACTTAGAATTGCGAGATTATCAGGTTCCCATAGGTTTTGTTTGGCACTTATAAATCTGAGTGTATTAGCTTGAATCGGTTCCCATAGGTTCTGTTTGACACTTATAAGTTTGTTTGAGTAGATTTAGCTTATCTAGAGAGATATAAAGGGTTCGTCTAACAAAAAATAGTGACTTTAGGGGGGTAATTCATTCGGTACTTGTTGGTTGATGTGATTTTTGTCATGCATTCTCTCTGTGTTTTTTTTTTACATTGTTTAAATGAGTTTGTTTGGATTGGTCATTGTTTATTTGCTTTGTTTTGATTTGATTAGGTCAGGTTTCACTTTTTGATGGAGTTGAGTTGATTTCCCAACTTCTCTAAATGCATCGGGTTTGTTTAACTTAGAATTGCGAGATTATCTGGCCTGTGGTATATGATATAGTGGGTTGTCTGATTGAGAATAATGTGATCACAGTTGTAATAAGCTCTATTCTTGTGGGTTAAATTGATAAAGTTAAGTTTCATCTTTGTTTTGTTTATGATTGTTTAGACATGACTTCTTGGATTGATCTATGTTTATTGGTTTTATTTTCCTGTGAGTAGCTATGGTTTTATTTTAAATACGAGTTGAGTTGATTTCCAACTTTATTTAGGTATGCCAGGTTTGTTTCTGTTAGTAAGGGGATTTTCTTGTGCAAATAAGCTTTGTTAGTGAGTATAGATTTGATTGATACTTGACTGGTTTGCCAGAGCTTGGTTAGTTTTAGATAATGTATAGTTACTTCTACCTAGTTTGGCTTTACTCAGTTTCACAGGATTTGGAAGAATGGGTTCGATTAAACTTAGATTTCGGAGATTATCTGGCCTGTGGTATAAGTTATAGTGGGTTTGTTTAGAATAGTGTCATTGGAGTTGTAATAAGCTCTATTCATGTGGGTTAAATTGATTAAGTCAAGTTTCTTCTTTATTTTATTTTTGATTGTTTAGACGAAACTGTTTGGATTGATCAACATTTATTTGTTTTATTTTACGAGTTGGTCTAGTTATATCTTATAGAGGAGTTGACTCAATTTCCTACTTTATTTAGGTGCACGGGTTCATTTCTGTTAATATACGGATTTTGTTTTGCTAATATGCTTTGTTAGTGGGTATTGATTTGATTGATGTTTGGTTGGTTTGCCACGGCTTGGTTAGTTTTGGATATTCTATAGTTGCTTCTACCTATGTTTCGTAGACTCAGTTTCATAGGAGTTGGAAGAATGKGTTTGATTAAGCTTAACTATATTCGATCTCTACCAGATGATTTTCTTTATGTTGAGTTTGATTCATTTGCATCAGRGTTGGTTGATAGAAAGGGAATAATCTAAAATTGTCTGCATCTGTTTCTTTGTAATAGTCCTCTACACTCATGGAACCTTGAACCAGCCCTTGCAACTTTCTATGCAAATCTCTATAGTAAAGGTTAGGTATAAATCTCTTGCGGATTACCAATTTCATCTCTTCCCATGATCGAATTGGCCTCTCTCCATTCCTACGCCTATTGATCACCAATTGATCTCATCATATGCTTGCATAATCTATGAACTCTACTAGTTTTACTTTTTCTCCTCAGAGTAATTATCAAATACGTGCTCAACATTTCTTTCCCACTCCAAGTATAGTTCGGGGTCATTCTTTCCTTGAAATGTCGGAATCTTCATCTTTATGCTGCCCAAATTGCTATCTCTTTTGGAAACAACCTTCTTGCATCATTTAGAACTTGATTCCTCCAAATCCGAATCATCTTCATCTTCTTCCTCAAATACATGCCTTCTAGTGGACTTAGAAATAGATGGGGATTGCAAATCATCCAGCCTCGCATTCAACTTTCTAAATTGTTCATTAACCTTATGAACAATTTCATGTCAATCTCTTGTGGTTCTCCTTCACTACTCATGTTTATAACCTGCAAAAGCTCGTTAGAAATAAAAGAAATTTTGTTCTTCACACACTCCCTCACGTGCTTGCACTCAAATCAGATTGTTATCACTCGTGTTTCACACTATTTGACTTTTCTCGATGATGATCTCACCTCTCTTTGCCTTTTACCACTCAAGTCAGCCCCCTTTATGTTCTTAACAGAATCAAGATCAGCAAATCTCAAAGAGCAATCGGTTAGATGGTGGCAAATCTCAAAATCATAACTTTAAAAACTTAGTTGAGGCAAACGGTAGAAGTAAGGAAGAAAAAAAATCTATTATAGGAGCCAAGAAAGTAAGAAAACTTCAAAAGGAAGCAAAAGACATACAAAAGAAATCACTAGAATATAACTAATTGATGAGAAAAGCAAAAAGACACAAAACAGTCTTGCACAATTGAACCCGAATAGAATAAATAAAATATAGAGCACGAAATCCCGAATTAGTCAACTAGTCAAACCCCAAAAGGAAAAGGAAATCTTGTTATGACTTATTTGAATAGGAATATGATCTTGCAATTCAAAAATCCCGTTTATGCTGGGAAAATGGTTAAAAATCAGATATGCAATCTTAATGAGTAGCACAAGATTGCACACGGATCAAACAATGCAATCTAACTCCTTATTCTTCTCTTCTTTTTTTTTTCGAATTGGATGTTCTTTTGCCTCTTTTTTTTTTGCTCAAAATAAACACACAAAACAGAATTGAATCTATTCAAAATAACAAAGAAGTCGAATGGAAGAATTCAAAGAAACTATGCAAGGACAACACAAGAAACGTGCAAAAATCAAAGAAAAACACAAAACAAGGTAAGCAAAGGATAAATAGCCTGTTTCTAGAACCAATGCTCTGATACCAAATGATAAGAACCCACTAGACGACCTGCTCTAGAAACTCTTGAATCAAGTTGTTATGCGCTCCCAGAAGCTAGAAAACAAGTTGTAGTTGATCAGATTAGAACATTAAGGAAACTAAGTCCTTAAAGAATCCAATCTTGAAGATGCTACAAAGGTTGATCACTCCCTTGATAAGTCAAGATATTGTATTCTACCAAGAAAACAAGAAGGCAAAGCTAAGTTTGCTGAAAATACCTCTATGTTATTGATGATCTAGTTTTACATAGTTGTAGCCTTTATATAGGCATGTAAACATCATTATCTCATAAGGAAACTCTTAAGTAATGAGGATCCCTTTAATTTATGAAACAAATCTGCCTTGAAATAGGAATCATTCTAAAAGACTACAACTAATGACAAGTAAACATAGAAAAAGTCAAAGTAAAACAAAACAAGACAAAAACAAACCCAACAAGATAAAAGAAGCCCATCAAACAACTTGATTTTGCCTTCTTGTGTTCTTGGTAGAATACAACATTTTGACTTATCAAGGGAGTGATCAACCTTTGTGGCGTCTTCAATATTGGATTCTTTAAGGACTTAGTTTCCTTAAGGTTCTAATCTAATCAACTACAACTTGTTTTTCCTAACTTCTGGGTGCGCATAACAACTTGATTCAAGACTTCTTAAAGCAGGTCATCTAGTGGGTTCTTATCATTTAGTATCAGAGCCTTGGTTCTAGAAACAGGTTATTTATCCTTTGCTTATCCTTGTTTTGTGTTTTTCTTTGATCTTTGCGCGTTTCTTGTGTTGTCATTGCATAGTTTCTTTGAATTCTCCCATTCGACTTTTTGTGTTTTTGAATAGAGTCAATTTTGTTTTGTGTGTTTAGTTTGGCAAAAAAAAAAAGAGACAGAAAAGAACATCCAATTCGAAAAAAAAGAAAAAAGAAAAAAAAAAGAGAAGAAAAGAAGAAAAAAAAATAGAAAAGAACATCCAATTCAAAAAAAAAGGAGTTAGATTGCATATCTGACTTTTAATCATTTTCCCAGCATGAATGGGATTTCTTGAATTGCAAGATTATATTCCTATAAGCCATACGAGTTCTCCTTTCCTTTTTGGGTTTGACTTGTTGACTAATTCAAGAGCCAGCTGTATAATCCTTTTTGAACTGGGATTTCTTTTCTTTAAACAGCAGTCTTACTATATTAATTAATGCTAATCCTTATCAAATAAGGATTCTTGTGTCTAAATTAATTTAATTTCGTGCTCCACTGTGCAAGGCTGTTTTGGTGTATTCTAGTGATTTCTTTTGCATGTCTTTTGCTTCCTTTTGAAGTTTTCTTAATTTTTGGCTCCTATAATTGATTTTTTCCTTCCTTATTTCTACCGTTTGCCTCAACTAAGTTTTTAAAGTTCTGATTTTGAGATTTGCCACCATCTAACTGATTGCTCATTGAAATTTGTTGATCTTGATTCTGTTAAGAACATAAAGGGGCTGGCTTGAGTGGAAAAAAAAGCAAAGAGAGGTGAGATCATCATCGAGAAAAGTCAACCATCTGATTTGAGTGCAAACACGTGAGGAAGTGTGTGAGGAACAAAAAACAAAAAAGGCAAAGAGAGGTGAGGAACAAAATTCTTTTATTTCCAGTGAGTTTTTGTAGGTTATAACCATGAGCATTGAAGGAGAATCACAAGAAATTGACATGAAATTATTCATAAGGGCTGTTAATGAACAATTTCGAAAGTTGAATACGAGGTTGGATGATTTGCAATCCCCATCTATTTCTAAGTCCATTAGAAGATGTGTGTTTGAGGAAAAAGAGGAAGATGATTCGGATTTGGAGGAATCAAGTTCTAAACGAGGCAAGAAGGCTATTTCCAAAAGAAATAGCAGTTTGGGCAGCATAAAGATGAAGATTCCGACATTTCAAGGAAAGAATGAACCCGAACTATACTTGGAGTGGTAAAGAAAGGTTGAGCACGTATTTGATTGCCATAATTACTCCGAGGAGAAGAAAGTAAAACTAGCACCATATGCAAGCATATGGTGGGATCGATTGGTGATCAATAGGTGTAGGAATGGAGAGAGGCCAATTTGGTCATGGGAAGAGATGGAATTTGTAATGCGCAAGAGATTTATACCTAACCATTACTATAGAGATTTTCATAAAAAGTTACAAGGGCTAGTTCAATGTTCCATGAGTGTAGAGGAATATTACAAAGAGATGGAGATAGCCATGATTAGAACAAACATAGAGGAGGACCGAGAAGCAACAATGACTAGATTTATTGGCGGCTTGAACAAGGAGATTGCTGATGTGGTGGATTTACAACACTATGTGGAGATGGAGGACCTGTTTTACAAAGCCATTAAAGTGGAGAAACAAATCAAATCAAAAGGGTTCAGATCTGGTTCTTCATGGAAACCTAATTGGAAGGACAACAAAGCTACCTGAAAAACAAAAGAGGAAGTAAAGCAAAAGGATTTGGTTGCTGTTCATAAAGGTAAAACTGAAACTAAAATTTCTTCCAAGTCACTTGATGTTAAGTGTTTAGGTGCCAAGGATTCGGGCATATTGCTTCTCAATGCCCAAACAAAAGTGTTATGATTGTGTTGGAGAATGGAGAAGTAGAAAGTGCTAGCTCAAGTGAGGATTGTTTTGATGTTGAAGTTGTAGAACCCGTTCATGGTGATTTGCTGGTTACAAGGAGTGCCCTAAGTATAGAGCCTGAGGATGATGGTGATGAGGAGCAACGTGAGCATATTTTTCAAACAAGATGCCATGTGAAGGATAAGATATGTACTATGATTTTTGATAGTGGAAGTTGTACTAATGTTGCTAGTACATTGTTGGTAGATAAGCTGAATTTGCATACTATGAAGCATCCTAAACCGTACAAATTGCAATGGCTGAATGAATGTGGAGAAGTGAGGGTAACCAAGCAAGTTCTGGTTTCCTTTTCGATTGGCAAGTATGAGTATGAGGATGAGGTTATATGTGATGTGGCACCAATGCATGCTGGTCATATATTGTTTGTCCGACTATGGCAGTTTGATAGAAATGTTACACATGATGGGTATAGAAACCTTTATTCTTTTGTAATGAATAACCGAATTGTTGTACTAATCCCTCTCAAACCTTTGCAAGTTTATGAAGATCAGATTAGGTGCAAAATGAGAGAAGAACCAAAGTATGAGTAAGAGGAAAAGAAAAAGAAAGAAAGTGAACAAGGAAAAGCAAAGAGAGCAAGTGAGACCGAGAGGAAAGGGGCAAGTGGAAAGAGTGAGGCTGAGAGGAAAATTGGGGAGAAAAGTATACAAAAAGGAGAGAAAAGCAAGGGAATGAGTGAAAAAAATGAGAAGCAGCAACTACTTGTACTTATGTACAAGGATGTTTACTTTTCTACTAATGACCCAAACCTCTCTTTGCATAGTGTTGTTGTGTCTTTATTGCAGGAGTTTGATGACCTATTTCCCGAGGAGATTCCCCATGGATTATTCCCTTAAGAGGTATTGAGCATCAAATAGACTTCATATCCGGTTCCGCCATACCAAATCAACCTGCTTATAAAGCTAATCCCGAGGAAAAAAAGGAGATATAAAGGCAAGTGGATGAGTTGATGCAAAAGGGTTGTGTAAGGGAGAGTTTTAGCCCATGTTCGGTTCCTGTCATCTTAGTCCCAAAGACTGATGGAACATGGCGTATGTGTGGACTGCCAAGCCATTAACAAAATAATAGGGCTGTTTTGATACAAGATTCCAGACCAATTTCTTATTTTAGTGGAAAGCTAAGTGGGGCAGCCTTAAATTATCCTACTTATGACAATGAACTTTATGCATTAGTGAGGACCCTTCAAACTTGGCAGCACTACTTGTGGCCAAGGAAATTCATCATTCATTCTGATCATGAGAGCTTAAGGTTCTTGAAATTCCAAGGTAAGCTTAATAAAAGGCATGCTAAGTGGCTGGAGTTCATAGAAACGTTTCCTTATGTGATAGTATACAAGCATGGAAAGGAAAATGTTGTTGCTGATGCATTATCTAGGAGGTACACCTTACTTACATCTTTGCAAACTAAGTTACTTGGTTTTGAATTGTTTAAGGACTTGTATGCTAATGATTCTGATTTCGGCCAAGTATGAAATGAATGTTATAAGTGTGCGTTTAATATTTTCTATAGGCATGAAGGAGAAAAAGCTTGACAAAAATCACATCAACCAACAAGTACCGAGTGTATTACCCCCCCTCCCCCCTAAAGTCACTATTTTCAGTAAGACGAGCCCTTTATATCTATCTAAATAAGCTAAATCTACTCACACAGACTTATAAGTGCCAAACAAAACCTATGGGAACCGATTCAAGCTAATACACTTGGGTTGTGTCAACGTCCTTGCGCCAAACCAACTAACCTATACTTTTAAGTATCATAAAAGAAGTTTTTGTATTTCATAGCCAAATATTCATACCACCAACAATTTAATAATCAAAAAAGTCTCCGAAGACCCTAACAAATAGCACATTAAACTATTAGTGCCTAATTATAAACTGTGATCACTCTCAACATCTTAAAACAATCCACCCAATAGAGTCTATTACAACAGAGCACTATCCAAAGCAAACAAGGCCAACCCAAATTGGAACCAACAAAACCATGCAATGTCGTTCGAAACTATCATTCTGTAACCAATAAAACAGAAGCATACATAGAAATAGTCCACTTTATTTAAAAAATCCAAACAATGCTATTGATAGCTTGCCAGATGATGCCATCAAAGAAAAACATAGCTGAAATCAATATAAACAATCCAATAGGAACCGGGACAAGCTAATCAACTCTGGCCATGTAAACGTCCTTGTGCTAAACCAACTAACCTATACTTTTAAGGATAAAAAAAGAGTTTTCATATTTCATAAACAAATATTTATAGCACAATCAATTTCATAATCAGAAGTCTTTGAAATCCTTAACGAATAACACATTGAACAGTTAGTGCCAAACTATAAAATGCGATCACTCTCAGCATCTTAAAACAATCCACCCAATAGAGTCTATTACAACAGAGCACTAACCAATGCCAGCATGGCCAATCCAAATTAGAACCAACACAACCATGAGATGTTGGCCGAAACTATTATTCCGTAACCGATATAACAGAAGCATAGGAAGAAATAGTCCACTTTATTTAAAAAAATTCAACCAAATCTATCGATAGCTTGCTAGAATGATGTCATCAAACAAAACCGTAGCTGAAATCAATCCAAGACTATCCAAACCGACCTAATCTATCAAGTCAAAAGCTAAACTGAACTCAACCCACCCGAAAGAAAAGTGGACAATTTTAGATTATTTGCTTTCTAACCAACCATCCCTGATGCAAATGAATCAAACTCAACATAGAGAAAACCTTTTGGTAGAGATCGAATATTGCTAAGTTTAATCAAACCCAATCTTCCAAATCCTATGAAAGTCTAGCAAAACCTAGGTAGAAGCAACTACACATTATCCAAAACTAACAAAGCCATGCCGAACCAATCAAACATCAATCAAATTGATACCCATTAACAAAGCTTATTAGCACAATAAAATTCCCTTACTAAAAGAAACGAAACTGGCATACCTAAATAAAGTAGTAAGTCAACTCAACTACTTTATAAAATAAAACCAAACCTACTCGGAGGAAAATAAAACCAATAAACGTAGATCAATCTAAATTGTCCCGTCTAAACAATCTAAAACAATACAAAGAAGAAACATGATTTAATCAATTTAACCCACAAGAAAAGAACTTATTACAAATCTAATCACACTATTCTCAACTAAATAAACTCAATATAACTTATATACCATGTGACGGATAATCTCGCAATTTTAAATTAAATAATACTAACATACATAGAGAATCTGAGAAATCAACTCAACACCAACAAAAATTGAAACCTTACCTACTCAAATAAAAACAAAGCAAATAAACAATGAAAAATCCAAACAAAGCCATTTAAACAATGTAGAAAAAACAGAGAGATAACTTGACATAAGTCACATCAACCAACAAGTACCGATCATATTACCCCCTAAAGTCACCATTTTCACATAGACGAACCCATTGTATCTCTCTAAATAAGCTAAGATAGATCCACTCACTAAGACTTATTAGTGCCAAATAGTATAGGAACCGATTCAAGCTATCCATTTTGGCCATGTAGACATCCTAGTGCCAAACCAACTAACTTATACTTTTAAGGATCAAAATAGAAGTTTTCATATTTCATGGACAATTATTCAAAGCACTAACAATTTTATAATCAGAAATGTCTTCGAAAACCCTAACGAATAACACATTAAACTATTAGTGCCAAACTATAAACTGCAACTAATATTAGCATCTTAAAACAATTCACCCAATAGAGTCTCTTACAATGGAGCACTAACCAAAGCCAACATGGCTAATCCAAATTGGAACCAGCATAACCATGCGATGTTGGCCAAATCTATTATTCCATAACCGAGAAAATCAATCCAAACAATCCAAAACTATACAAACCAACTTAATCTATCAAGTCAAAGCTAAATTATAGTCAACCCACCCGAAACAAGATGTGGACAATTTTAGATTATTCGCTTTCTAACCAACCATCCCTGGTGCAAATGAATCCAACTCAACATAGAGAAAACCATCAGGTAGAGATCGGATATAGTTCAACTTAATCAAACCCATTCTTCCAAATCCTATCAACTGCGTCAAGCCAAACCTAGGCAGAAGCAACTAAACATTATCCAAAACTATCCAAGCCGTGGCGAAACAGTCAAACATCAATCAATTCTATACCCACTAACAAAGCTTATTAGCACAATAAAATCCCCTTACTAACAGAAACGAACCTGACATACCTAAATACAGTAATAAATCAAATCAACTCCTTTATAAAATAAACCAGAGCTACTCACAGGAAAATAAAACCAATAAACGAAGACCAATCCAAATAGTCCTGTCTAAACAATCTAAAACAATACATAGAAGAAAATTGATTTAATCAATTTAACCCACAAGAACAGAGCTTATTACAACTCCAATCACACTATTCTCAATTAAATAAACCCACTAAAACTTATACCATAGGCCGGATAATCTCGCAATTCTAACTTAAAAAAAACCAACATATTTAGAGAAGCTGGGAAATCAACTCAACTCTATAAAAAAGTGAAACCTTGCCTACTCAAATCAAAACATAGCAAATAAACAATGACCAATCCAAACAAACCCATTTAAACAACGAAAAAAAATTTAACAGAGAAAACTTGCCATAAATCACATCAACCAAAAAGTACCGAGCGTATTACCCCCCTGAAGTCACTATTTACACATGGTCGAACCCTTTATATCTATCTTGATAAGCTAAATCCACTCACTCAAACTTATAAGTGCCAAAAAGAACCTACAGGAACCAATTCAAGCTAATCCACTATGGCCCATGTAAACGTCCTTGTGACAAACCAACTAACCTATAATTTTCAGGATCAAAAAAGAAGTTTTCGTATTTCAAAGCCAAATATTTATAGCACAAACAATTTCATACTCTGTAAAGTCTTCGAAAACCCTAACGAATAACACATTAAACTCTTACTGCCAAACTATAAACTGCAATCACTCTCAGCATCTTAAAACAATCCACCCAATAGTGTTTGTTACATCAGAGCACTAACTGAAGCCAACTTGGCCAAACCAAATTGGAACCAACACAACCATGCGATGTCGGCCGAAACTATCATTCGGTAACCAATATAACAGAAGCATAGGAAGAAATAATCCACTTTTTTTAAAAAATACAAACAAAGCTATCGATAGCTTGCCAGAATGATGTCATCAAAGAAAACCGTAGTGAAACCATTCCAAACAATCCAAGACTATCCAAATCGATCGAAACTATCAAGTCAAAGCTAAACTAAAGTAAACGCACCCGAAACAAGATGTGGACAATTTTAGATTATTCGCTTTCTAACCAACCAACCGTGATGCGAATGAATCCAATCAACGTAGACAAAACCATCTGGTAGAGATCGAATATAGCTAAGCTTAATAAAACCCATTCTTCCATATCCTATGAAACTGTGTCTAGCCAAACATATGTAGAAGTAACTACATATTATCCATAACTAACCAAGCCATGGCAAATCAATCAAACATCAATCAAGTAGGAAATCAACTAACTCCTTTATAAAATAAAACCATACCTTCTCACAAGAAAATAAAACCAATAAATGTAGATCAATCCAAACAGTCCCGTCTAAACAATATAAAACAATATAAACAAGAAACTTGACTTAATCAATTTAACCCACAAGAACAGAGCTTATTACAACTATAATCACACTATTCTCAATTAAACAAACCAATTATAACTTATTCCACAAGCCGGATAATCTCGCAATTCTATGTTAAACAAAACCAACATATTTAGAGTTGCTTGTAAATCAACTCAACTCCATCAAAAAGTGAAACCTTACCTAATCAAATCAAAACAAAGCAAATAAACAATGACCAGTCCAAACAAACCCATTTAAGCATTGTAAAAAAACTCAGAGAGAAAACTTAACATAAATCACATGAACCAACAATTACCGTGCGTATTACCCCCCTCAAGTCACTATTCTCACTTAGGCAAACCCTTTATATCTCTCTTGATAAGCTAAATCCACTCACTCAAACTTATAAGTAACAAACAAAACCTACAGGAACCAATTCAAGCTAATCCTCCCTGGCCATGTAAATGATGTTGTGATAAACCAACTAACCAATGCTTTTAAGGATCAAAAAATAAGTTTTCGTATTTCATAGCCAAATATTGATAGCACAAACAATTTCATAATCAGAAAACTCTTTGAAAACCCCAACAAATAATCAATCTAAACATCTTAAAACAATCCACCGAATAGATGTTGTTACAATAGAGCACTAACCAAAGAAAACATGGCCAACCCAAATTGGAAGCAACACAACCATGCGATGTCGGCCAAAACTATCAATCTGTAACCGATATAATAGAAGCATAGGAAGAAATTGTCCACTTTATTGAAAAAATCCAACCAAAGCTATCGATAGCTTGTTAGAATGATGCCACCAAAGAAAACCGTGGCTGAAATGAATCCAAACAATCCAAATATGAAAAATAGCGTTTTCGAAGACTTTTCTGATTATGAAATTGTTAGTGATATAAATATTTGGGTATGAAATATGAAAACATCTTTTTTTATCCTTAAAATTATAGGTTAGTTGGTTTCGCACAAGGACTTTAGATGGCCAAGGTGGATTAGCTTGAATCGGTTCCTATAGGTTCTATTCTTGTGGGTTAAACTGATTAAGTCAATTTTTTTTTTTGTGTTGATTTCCTACTTTATTTAGGTATGCCGGGTTTGTTTCTTTTAGTAAGGGGATTTTGTTGTGCAAATATGCTTTGTTAGTGGGTATAGATAAGATTGATGTTTGATTGGTTCGCCACGGCTTGGTTAGTTTTGGATAATGTGTAGTTGCTTATACCTAGTTTTGGCCAAACACAGTTTCATAGGATTTGGAAGAGTGGGTGCTATTTAGCTTAGCTATATTCGATCTATTCCAGATGGTTTTGTTTATGTTGAATTGGATTTATTTGCATCAATGTTGGTTGGTTAGAAAGAGAATAATCTAAAATTGTCTGAATTCAACTTTCTAAATTGTTCATTAACAGCCCTTATGAACAATTTCATGTCAATCTCTTGTGGTTCTCCTTCACTACTCATGTTTATAACCTGCAAAAACTCGTTAGAAATAAAAGAAATGTTGTTCCTCACACACTCCCTCACGTGCTTGCACTCAAATTAGATTGTTATCACTCGTGTTTCACACTATTTGACTTTTTTCGATGATGATCTCACCTCTCTTTGCCTTTTACCACTCAAGCGAGCCCCCTTTATGTTCTTAACAGAATCAAGATCAACAAATCTCAAGGAGCAATCGGGTTAGATGGTGGCAAATCTCAAAATTGAAAATTTAAAAACTTAGTTGAGGCAAACGGTAGAAATAAGGAAGGAAAAAAATCAATTATAGGAGCCAAGAAAGTAAGAAAACTTCAAAAGGAAGCAAAAGACATGCAAAAGAAATCACTAGAATACAACTAATTGATGAGAAAAGCAAAAAGACACAAAACAACCTTGCAAAATTGAACTCGAATAGAACAAAGAAAATATGGAACACGAAATCCCGAATTAGTCAACTAGTCAAACCCCAAAAGGAAAATGAGATCTTGTTATGACTTATTTGAATAGGAATATGATCTTACAATTCAAGAAATCCCGTTTATGCTGGAAAAATGATTAAAATGTCAGATCTGCAATCTTAATGAGTAGCACCAAAACAGATTGCACACGGATCAAACAATACAATCTAACTCCTCTTTCTTCTTCTCCCTTTTTTTCAAATTTGATGTTCTTTTGTCTCTTTTTTTTTTGCTCAAAATAAACACACAAAATAGAATTGAATCTATTAAAAAAACACAAAGAAGCCGAATGGAAGAATTCAAAGAAACTATGCAAGGAGAACACAAGAAACGCACAACGGTCAAAGAAAAACACAAAACAAGGATAAGTAACTTGTTTCTAGAACCAAGGCTCTGATACCAAATGATAAGAACCCACTAGAAGACCTGCTCTAGGAACTCATGAATCAAGTTGTTATACGCACCCAGAAGCTAGAAAACAAGTTGTAGTTGATCAGATTAGAACCTTAAGGAAACTAAGTCCTTAAAGAATCCAATCCTGAAGACGCCACAAAAGTTGACAACTCCATTGATAAGTCAAGATATTGTATTCTACCAAGAAAACAAGAAGACAAAGCTAAGCTTGCTGAAAATACCTCTATATTATTGATGATCTAGTTTTACATAGTTGTAGCCTTTATATAGGCATGTAAACATCATTATCTTATAAGAAATTATTAGATTCAATTATTGATTTGTTTATTTTACAAAATTAAGTAAGGAATCATCCATATATTTATATTTAATGAATTTACCAAATTACTCATGTAATTTATAATTTATTTAACTATGAAGTTATTTCAATCTCTCTCCTCGAGCCAAATATTTATAGATTAAATAAATTACTCATGTAATTTATAGATTAAATAAATTATTCTCCATAATTTTTTTATTTAATTCAATCTGTGACCAATATTTACGGTTGTCAATGGTGCGGGTTTGGATTTGGATAGCTTGGACCAGTCTTGCACAATTCACAAGTGAATATTTATTTAATATTTGCTAAAGTTAGATATTGATTTATCTATTTTACAAAATTAAGTAAATTATTATCCATAGATTTCTATTTACTTCATTTACTAAATTCTTAATTAATGAATTATTTTTCTCTCATCCCGGAGCCTATTTTTAGGGTAATCAATATGTTTGGTCAGGTGTGTGATAGGTTGTACCTATCCTGTCCCAATAATAAATGAAATTTTATTAATTTATTTTACTAAAACAAATTAATCATTAAAGTATTCAAGTAATTAATAATTCATTTAACTAATAAGTTATTTCTCTCTTTCTCTCTCTCTATCTCTCTCCACCAACCTGAGCCTAATATTTACGGTTATGAATAGGATAGGTATCGATTGGTCGGGCCACGTTTAGTTTGGGCTCTGCCTTTGTATCAACATAACTTATTAAAGCCCAAGTCTAAGCCTAGGCCAACCATCAAGCTGAGATTTTGAGCGTGCCTGATCATATAATTCTCGGATTAAGATAAGGAAAGTTTTATTCTTTGTTTCTCTCATTTCCTACAAATCTCTCTTCCATATTTGTTGCTAACTTGTAACTATTTACAATGATGCCATTAATGAAGAGCTAATTATTCTCTCTTATTTTCTTGCCTAATTATTTATATACTTATTTTAAAAAGTTAAACGATTTTGTTGATTTAATTTACTAGATTATTTAATTATTTTCCTCTCTTTATTACCGCTCTGTGTYCAACATTTAAAGGTTGTCAATGGGTGGGGTTTGTTCTACGTAGCTTGGATATT
>NW_010729579.1:16741-29305 GCF_000365185.1 Nelumbo nucifera
TACATACTGATGTATGTGGTCCCCTGAGTGTTAGGACCCGTAACCAACACGTGTATTTCATTACATTCACCGATGACTATTCTCGGTATGGTTATGTGTACCTAATGAGACATAAGTCTGAATCCTTTGAAAAGTTCAAAGAGTTCAGACAAGAGGTCAAGAAACAGTTAGGGAGAGAAATTAAGTCCCTTTGATCAGATCGAGGCGATGAATATCTCTTTGACAAATTTAGGGACTACTTAAAGGTAAATGGGATAGTATCACAGTTAGCTCCTCCTGCTACACCACAACTTAACGGTGTTTCAAAGAGGAGGAATAGGACCCTATTAGATATGGTCCGGTCACTTCTCATTCATTCAAAGTTACCCACATCCTTTTGCGGATACGCATTAGAGACTGCGATATACGTGCTGAACCAGGTTCCAACCAAATCGGTTCCTAAGACTCCCTATGAGCTTTGGACCAGAAAGAAACCAAGTGTACGACACTTGAAGATTTGGGGTTGTCCGGCTCACGTTAAAAGAACGAATCCAAACAAATTGGAATCCAAGACCAGCCATTRCCTATTCGTGGGCTACCCAAAGGGCTCAGTGGGCTACCTATTCTATGATCCAAGTGAGCAGAAGGTGTTCTGCAGTCGAAACGCACAATTCTTGGAAAATGACTACATCCTAGACAATCTTCATCAGGAAGTTGTTCTTGATGAGGAGATGTCAGATGCAGTGGGAGGTGTCCTACAAGTTCCAGGTAGTGGCCAACCTAGAAGATCTACCCGGGTATCCAGGCCACCGATCTGTTTTGGTTACGATCAGGATAGTTACCTGGTCGAAACCTTGAGTAGTGAAGAGGATCTCGTAACTTATATGGAAGCTATGTTGGACATAGACTCCCTTAAATGGGTAGCTACCATGAGAGCTGACATGTACTCAATGGAGACCAATGGAGTCTAGACTCTTGTGGATCCGCCCTCCGGGGTAAAAGCAATTGGATGCAAAAGGATCTACAAGAGGAAGAAGGGCCCCGATGGCAAGGTTGAGACCTACAAAGCTCGTCTAGTGGCGAAAGGATACACTCAGAAAGAAGGCATCGATTATGAGGAAACCTTTTCGCCCGAGGCCATGCTTAAATCCATTAGGATCCTACTAGCTGTAGCAGCTTACTATGACTAGAGATTTGGCAGATGGATGTCAAAACAACGTTCCTGAATGGAGATTTTACTGAAGATATCTATATGCAGCAACCACAAGGTTTTGTAGCTGTGGGTCAGGAACACATGGTCTGTAAGTTGAATAGATCCATATATGGGCTCAAGCAAGCTTCCAGAAGTTGGAACATCCGATTTGACTCTACGATCAAAAAGTTTGATTTTGAACAGAATCCGGATGAACCCTGCGCGTTTACAGGAAGACCAGTGGTGATGAGGTTACGTTTCTGGTTCTGAATGTAGATTACATTCTACTCATTGGGAATGATGTAGGAATGTTAAGTACGATAAAAGTATGGCTATCACAGCAATTCTCCATGAAAGACCTTGGAGAAGCCTCCTATATACTGGGTCTTCGACTCTATAGAGATAGATCGAAGCAGATAATAGGATTATCCCAATCTGCTTATATTGACAAAATAGTCAAGAGATACAGCATGGAAAACTCGAAGAAAGGAAATGTTCCTTTTAGGCATGGAGTCAATCTCTCCAAGAAGATGTCTCCAAAGACCTCTGAGGAGATCGAGAGCATGAAATACGTTCCCTATGCCTCAGCTGTAGGGAGCATCATGTATGCCATGCTGTGCACTCATCCTGACATTGCCCAGGAAGTGAGTGTAGTAAGCAGATTCCAGGCCAACCCAAGGTAGGAGCATTGGACTGCTGTGAAATGCATACTTAAGTCCCTTCGGAGGACAAAAGAGTTTTGTCTGGTATTCGATGGTAGTTCACTACAGATCCAAGGGTATATAGATGCGGATTTCCAATCGGATCCAGATGATAGAAAGTCTACATCTGGATAGGTTTTCAGGATAGGATCATGTGTTGTTTGCTGAAAAAGCAGCAAACAGGGGTCCACAGCAAACTCCACAACCGAGGCCGAATACATTGCTGCAAGTGAAGCTGCCAAGGAAGTCGTGTGGATGAAGAAGTTCATTCACGAATTGGGAGTAGTTTTGTCCAGCACATCACCCATCCCATTGTTGTGTGACAACAATGGAGCGATTGCTCAGGCTAAGGGGTTCCAACCCTAATTCTCGTGAATTCCTGGATGAAAACTTGTAGGCTAAGGAATGGCTCCAACACGTCAACAATGCGGTTGCAGATAATGCGGACCCGATTTTGACCTCGATGTAGTCCATATCTATCAAAACTCAAAACATGAAAGTTGTAAAACTTTTCCTTTTCTTTCCAACGCATCTTGAATCATCTAAGTCGAAGTCCGGATGAGAGCGTTATGCCCAAATTACGACGCAGTGCCGAAACTTTTCCAGAATTACCCGATTAGCCTTATTTTTCACTTAACGCCTCCTTTCGTGTCTTAAATGAAAATATAAGAATAATAAGTCCATTTAGGCACTAAATAAGTATAAAAGACTAAATATTAAGGGATAAAAATATGATAATTTTCATTCTCATAAAAAATCTTATCAATTTTTAATTTTCGTTCGAATGAAGTTTTTCTTATTGCTCTGTTTTCTAATATCTGAAATACTTTCGGTGCTTATCAAGTACTGGGTTCTCAGGGATTGCTTGTGAGACATTTGTTTATGCTTGATTCAAATATTTATGTGTCACTGTTTTTTTTTAATTGGGTTTTGATTACTTTTTAACTATAGGTTTTGGGGTAAAACTATGGGTTTGTTCTTTGTATAATCTGGTGCGTTTCTGTTTATATTCATTTTGGAGTACTGTTATGCTTTTTCTTCCTTCTTTCTTGCTTAATTTCTCGGAGCTGACAATGAGAAGTTTTATTGATTTACAGAGAGGAATGTAACAAGGATGTTCTTGTGGTGCTTATTGATATGCATAGTTGCAGCCTTGGTTATAGGATCAAGGTGAATTTGGGTATTTTCATAAACCTTTTGGTTTTCTGGCTGAATGCATGGATCATTTATAAGTCAGTTTATTTTCTTTCCTTGTTTGTAGCAATTTATGATTTTTAACAGGAAGAGAAAAGCAGTGTCATCAGAGCCAAAAACAAAGAAAAGTATAAAAGATAAAAAAGTGAAGGACCCAACAACCGCGTCCTGCAACTGCATTTTTCGTCTTCATGTAAAGCTGCCCCCCTTTCTGCAAGTCCATAATGCGTTTCTGATGTGATTTGTTACCTCTTATTGCAGGGAGAAATTTAGAAAAGCATACAAGGAAGAACATCCAGACAATAAGAATGTTTCAGTGGTATGACATGCCTGTGGTCTTAGTTTTGCCTATGCTTCGTGTTTGGTTACATTTACCTCAGCTTGCTGGCAACTTATTTTAAACTTCTGATGCAAAAAAAAAAAAAAAAATGAGAAGATTTCCAAAGAAGCTGGAGAGAAGTGGAAGTCCATGTCAGATGAAGTGAGCGAATCAATCCCTTCTACTTGTTTTTTAATCAATTCTTATTATGTTTTTCCTTAAATGCTGCTTCGATTAATTTGATGTTTGTTCTACCAGGAGAAGAAGCTTTATTTGGATAGAGTTGCAGAGCTCAAGGCAGAGTATGAGAAGGCTATGGAAACTTACAATGCTGGGAAAGAGAAGGCATATCTCTTTTTGAGAATTTCCCTGATTTATTTATGAATTAACTACTTTTTATTTTGATTTTATTGATATTACATGCTTGAATTTTTCTTATTTTAATTGTTTCACTGTATTAGGATCAAGAGGGTTCAGAGAAGGAAGAGTAAGAGTAGCTTGCATAGGAATCATAGTAACCATTTTGATTACTTGGTAACTTTGCTGACTGCCCTTTGTAAATGCTTGACCCAGTTGTGATCATTGAATTTTGTTAATGGAATCTATTTCATAATATCAATTCAGTCAGTTTGAATTCAAAATTCTGCTGCGTGTTTGATTTTTTTTAACCTTTCAAAAGTAAAGCTTTCATGGCCCTATTTACTATCATTGCAATGTACAATCAAGTACTAAGACATGGAATTCTTGTTCTTGTGCCAAGGCCGGGATAGCATTCACTGCAAATTAATTCAATCACTAGAATCTAACTTCTGTGTATTTTCTAAACCTGGTTCCTTGAAGAATGCAGTATAGATGGAAGTGTATTCAGGAAGAAGAAATTGAGTTTCAATTGTTGATAAAATAGAAACAATGTATTAGTTCAATCTGAGAATTCTAGTGGGGAATGAAAAGAGCCTACTGCTAGCTGAGCCAGCTTCTTACTGACCCAAATTCTGTAGATTTCCTCTCTTGCAAGGTGGCATGGGCTTGCCACATAAACACAGGTTGTGCGCATAATCTGCTACAGGGAAGATATTGAATGGTTTCCCTTGCGGGATCTCTCCACACAATCTGTTTGCCCTGAAATTTACATGCCTGAGGCTTTGCAAACCTAGCAAAGTATCTGGGATGTTGCCAGTGAATGCATTGATGGACAAGTCGAGCCATTGTAGCCTCAGTAACTGCCCTAAGCTTGTGGGTATGGTGCCCTCAATCTGGTTTCTTGAAACGTCCAACCTTTCAAGTTCAAGCAGGTTTGAGATTGAACCTGGGATTTGACCTGTAATTTTGTTGCTTGCCAAGTTTAGCAGTTTCAGCCCTGAACCTTCACTGAACTCTGGAATCTTACCTGTAATTTGGTTGTTTGAGATGTCCACGTACTCTAAAAATCCGCTTGTGTTATTGCGCAATAGCTTTGACATTGATCCTTTAAGCTGATTCGAATGGAGGTCAAGAAAGGAAAGCCCATCTGGTATTGCAATCTCTGAAGTATCTGATTGTAGCTGGTTGTTTGAGAGCTTAATCTTCTGCAAACCTGACATATTTGTGAAAAAATTGGAAAACCCGCCTTCAAGAAAGTTGTCAGAGAGGTCAATGGAGTTCAAAGAATCTCTTTGTGCAAAGTTTGGTAGGGTTCCTCTGAGGTTACAGCCTGCAAGGTGCACGTCTCTAAGTGCTCTGTTTGTGATCCAATCAGGAACATTCTCTAAATGAATGTTGTTGTAGGACAGGTCTATAGACAGCAGAGAGGGGATGCCATTTGTAAGGGCTGGCAAAGGATCTGAAAGAGCATTTCTAGATAGATTAAGGTACCAAAGGTTATGTAGCCTTGCAATGGATACTGGTATTTGACCCGAAAGACCATTAGCACTCAGCGAAAGGCTGGTAAGTCCTTTCAAGTTCCCAATGTAGTCAGGGATTCTTCCTGTAAGTTGGTTATGGTTCAAAGAGAGGTCCAGAAGATTGTCCAAGTTACACAGGGAACTGGGTATCTGACCTGAGAACTGGTTGTTGGAGAAGTCGATATAAGTCAGGTTCTGAAACTGTCCTATAAAATCTGGGATAGACCCAGATAAATTGTTGTAGCTAAGATCAAAATACTGCAAATAATAAAGGTTTCTGAAGGTGAGTGGGATTGACCCTGTAAGGGAATTCTTGGCCAAGTTCATCTGAACAAGGTTACTGAAGTTTCCTAAACCTGGAGGAATCTGTCCATTCAAATGGTTGCTACCAAGTGACAAAATTTTGAGCAGAGGCAACTGACCAAGAAAAGAAGGTATAGACCCTTCAAGGGCGTTGTATTCAAGGACAAATTGGGTGAGATGGATAAGCTTTGAGAAGCTCTCTGGAATGGAGCCTCCTATTCGTTTCATCCCACTTATCACCATCACCTCCAGAAACTGGAGATCAGCCAGGGAAGGAGATAGAATTCCCTTCATGTAAATGTCAGTGTCTCTATCTGAGGGCCTCTGCAACTGCAATGCGATCACTCTTCCTGCTGGGTTACATTGAACACCTTCCCAATTTCCACAGCAATCCTTCCCAATCCATGATGACAGAATATCTGTTGTGTCCTTCAAAATTCTAGCTTTGAATCCAATAAGGGCAACTCTATCTGTTTCCGAGCAAACTATTGTTTGTGATCCTGTTTGAGCTAGGGTTTCTGAAAGAACAGTGCAGAATGAAAAAGTGAAGAGAAGACTGAAAACCCATCTCTGTATCTGCATTTTGGGAGGTGGGCTTTGATCGGTTTGAGTGGATTGCTGGTAAACGTACGAGATTTCTTTTTGGCGTGGGAGTTGGGTTTTGTCCAGTGAGAACTGCGCTGGATTTTTTTCAAGGAACAAAAGGGAGGAAAAGAAAAGCTCAAAAGCCGATTATGAGTTTGGTTCCTTCGAGTATGGTGGAAGGTATAATGATGAAAATCCAGCAAACAAAAGGTTGGATAATTATAATTTGGTTGGAGGCTTGAACAAAGTAAGAAATGTTGACTGTTGAGTTATGCCCTTTTTTTTTTTCTTTTCAATTCTTTTAATTTCGTGACCGTTTGATAAATTATCACGAGGATTCCGATTCTTTATGAAACGTTTGCACGGTTGGAGCGCTTCAGATTCAAACTTCATTCATTCAAAATCTCAATGAAGTTCACTGCTTTTATTTCACTCCTGAAATCATTTCTCCACGTAAAACTGGGAGGAGGAGGAAGGAAAAGTGAAACAGTTGATGTAAAGGCTGACAAGATGCAGCTTTTCCATTTGATCAATTTTAGATGGATAAACCAGTTTTTTCCTTTTTTCCAAGATTTATTTTTTTAAATCCTGAAGCAGTAAATCCGTAAAGTGAAGTGTGGGCAAACAGTTCAGCTGTATATGCAATGCACCAGAGACCGTGGTTGCATGTTTGTTTGCTCAAAATGCTCACGTCCCCTTCTTTTTTTTTAAAAAAAAAAAAAATCTGAACTGGTGATGCTAGTCCTTGGAGAGTTGAAAATTACCCCTCTCCAGCAGACAAATCCAGACTCCTGTCATCATCCATTTTAATTAGTTTCTTAATGGAAAGGTTTATGAACAAAAGCTAGAAAGGCACATCTCCAGAAGTGGAGCCTAAGATTTCTGTTTTCTGTGTTGATGGGATGGGCCACACTCCTGCCACACCATTGCCATATTTTGTTCCAACTGTCCAGCCGGCTTGGCCAGAATGTCGGCCACAAAATATGTATGGGTGTGTTACAATCAAAATCAACTGACTTTGGGAAGCATCAGCTATTCTCAGATATTCAGCTTGTGGGCTGTGGAATTGGGCCTTCCCCAATTCTGCAGACTACAGACAAAAGTTAGGAAAAAAAAAAGAAAATTACAGGATGCTTGCAGATTGATCGATACAAAATTGTAAGAGATTTTTTTTTACCTAAAACGTTTTGAATAGAATAAAATTGCTGTTTCTACATGAAATATCAAAATTTCTACTATAAATGTCAATAATTAGTCTCACACAATCAATTTTCTAGTTGAAGTAGGGATGGCAATTTCTACCCTATCCGATGGGTACCCACCCCTACCCTATCCGATGGGGCGGGTTTTTTTTGCTTGAAGGACGGGTTTTAGGATTATATAACCCATATGGGTACAGGTAGGGTTTGGTATTAAGCTAAACCCGACCCTCCCCGACTCGCATATTGTTGAAAAGCATATAAACTTTATATACCAAGTGTTAAATTTAATTATATTTTTAATTTTATGTGAAATATAATTGATAGTTCATGTATTTTCTACATGTCTTAATCAAATAATTGAAAATTTTGTTGTTTATTTTTGTTATTTTACTTATTTATTGCTTGTATATGTCAAGAAATAATAAGAAATTAGATACGGGTTACCCTTGAATGTGGGGAGGGTAAGGTCGGAGAAGGTTTTGCGTTTTCTTGTGCGTGTAGAGTTTGAATTCTCAAAATCCAACCCCCTACAGGTTTTGGGGCAGGTACGGGCTGGAAGATTTAGGAAGACAAATAAGATTTAGAATTTTCAAAATCCTTCCCGAACCCGGCCTATTGCCATTCCTAAGTTGAAATAAATCTCACATATGATGTAACAATACATATTTCTAACCAATTTATATTGATGAACCCATAATGTTTCAGGTAGATAGTGGTACCAAAATACAACCCCAACAAACATATCCTAATAAGCGCTCCCCTTGCTTTCCAATTTCCTTTTCTTCGCATGACAATAGATATCGCTGTGTGAGCATAGACAATTTGCTGTGAACCACAGAAGTCTATTTTGTGGTGTTGTTTGTTATTTGTTTCTATTCTTTAATGTGGTTTGTCCAGTCTCACTCGGACAAACATGGTCATTGATGAGACCTGAACCCAAACTGCACAATTATGGTTTTTTGTCAATGATCTGCTCTCCCTCTCTGACAAGCATAAAAACCAACGAGAGGCCAGCCTTATCATTCTTGTGATACAATCAAAGATCTTTGGGAGAATGACCGATCAGCCCAGGGTCAGAATTTGTAGGCTTAAAGTACTGTTGGGGTAGGTGACAGCTTGAAATTGATACTAATTCACGGGCGAACAAAGGTGCATAGAATGTGAGTTGTGGCCTTTTTGAATCTTTATAGCTCTGCAGTGTAAATCAGGAATTTGCATTGGGCAAATTCGTACTTCTCCGAACATCTTTCTTTTCTTTTCTTTTAGAAAGGTTATAGAGGATGATAGGTCCAAAATTAATATTGATCTAGATTATATATTATATCGAATTTTCTAAGGAGTTATATGTTGCATGGGTGGAATACTTTGATGGGTGTCAGCCGATATGAATCAATACTTGCTTCCTTAGTGAGAAAATTGAACAAAACAAGGAAAATTTAATTAATCATTAAAATTAACATTTATTTTAAATATGGATAAGATTTTTATTGGTTTCCTAATTATATACATGTATACTTTTGATGTCACGCAATCTGAACGCTCCCTCGTGTACTGTGACTCGGGCTCTGACTGGATGTCAATCTGGCTGGGCAAAGCTGTGTGGCTAAGCTGATGTCTGGATGTCCAAGCTAAAGTAAGCTGCAAGGGAAGAAAGGTGAGAGTGCCCAAGTAGTTTTTCACTCGAGAGGGCACTCCGATGCTTAAGTCAGTAGGTGGATAGAGATTTCTCTAAGAGTGTAAGAGAGCTTAAGAGTACTAGTGAGCGTATCTCCCCAGGTGAATTCGAGCTCCTTTTATAGTCATCAAGGGCTCAGGGTGCTTTGGTAACGCTCCCTCGGTTACGAGATCTGCGCGACGGTTATAGTTTGTTTGCTTAGATTGTGGTGCACGGTATGGTGAGCTGCTCCAACGGTTGCGATATTGGCACCCTCGGTAGCGGGGTGGGGGAGCGGTTAGACAAGCTCACCTTCGTAGGTCGCCTCAGCTTGGCTGACTTCTTGGCCAGGTCGCCCGCAACCATAGGGGCTCTGCCAGCTTGCCCTTGCCGAGGTCAAGATCGGTTTGTGCGAGGAGCTCTGAGCAAACTTGCTGAGTTGGTCTGCTGACTTGGCATTGTGTTGCCGATAATGGCCACGTGTTGTCATTTTTTTGGGAGGACCAAATTACCCCTCATCAATTGCCCCCCACTCCCGAGCCATTGTCAGTTCGGTGAAGAGAGTAGGTCCTTCTAGGGTGTTTGGTCCGATTGTTGGACAGTTTTGTATGCCCTTAGCTTCAATCAAAATGATGTACATTATGAGTCTATTGTAAATGAATAAAAGTACTTATTTGATTCATGTTCCCTTGGTATGTTTATGTGTAATACCCTTAAACTGGACACTTAATGAGACTYGTGTTAGTTTAGAATGTTCACAGCCGGTGGGTCGGTCTGGAAAGTTACACCCGACCCCTAGACTCGATTATGATACTGCACTAGGTGTCGGATTGGGCTGTCTTTGATGTACCAATCAATGAGATCCTTAGCGGGGGTCAAAACCTGGGTATGTTGGGACAGTCTGAGAAYTCATCTGAGTGGGTGATCATAGTGACAGGATCAACCCCTTTGACGGACAAAGGTAATGATCGGGGATGCACACTCTCTGATGGAAACCAAGACTGCCGGCAGCCGATTTCAATCGTTGAGATTTGTTTTGCAAAATATATTTTATATGAGATATAAAAGTATATACATTATGGTTTCTAAAATGTTTGCAAAAGGTTTTAATTCCCGGGATCCATATAAGTAGAGAGTGCAACACTGTTCCTTGCAGCCGAGGGAGAGGTCCTCTCTTGTCGGGCAGTGTTTGATCATTATGGGCTGAGAGGTTGAGTGTAAGACCATTGAGGATAATACCTGATGGGCTAATCTTGCATCTGCCCACAGTCCCTAGGTGTTACAAGGTGGCTTGGCCCAACGACCACTTAGGGTAAGTGTTGGGCCCATAGAGCCCATTTGATGGGTTTCAGGGGGTGCACTGTCCATAACAGTGTATTCGGCCAAGCTTTGTAACAAAGGCTAGGCTGAACCCATGTGGCTGATATGTAGATCAATGTTTGGGTCCCACGCCACACAAGGAAGCCCAACTGGGCAACAGTTAGGAAGGCTAAGTGAGCACTGAACCTTAATGGGCCTAAAGCCCATTTCGAACTAGGCTATTTAATTAGTTAAATATGGGGCAAATTTTGAGATGGATTAGTAGATAGGATAGGGTCTTAACCCTATCCACTCAGAGAGTCCAGATCTAAATGTGATTTGGATCTGGAAACGTCCTAATAAGATTAGGAGAAGGCTGATCCAATCTGCAGATAAGATAAGGGTTTATTCTTATCACCTAAAGGGATGTTTGATCCAAATATGATTTGGATCAGCAACTCTTAATTGGATTAGGAGCTAATCCTTTAGGGTTACAAAAGAAGGAAGGGGCGGCAGCCTTTAGAAGACAGATATTCACATCCTCTTTAGTGCTGAAATCACAGAAGAAACAATCAAGCAACCCTGCAGAATTCTTTCTTGCCGCCTCCTTCTTGTTGCCGCCTACCTTGCCAGTTTGATCTCCAGTTCAGTGGGAGAAGTCAAGATTTGATCTTGATATCAGTTTTTTGTGAAAGAACAGATAGGAAGCTGTGCTCACGTGCCATCCTGCTATTTCTTGCAAAGGACTAGGTTCTTGGAGAAGAACTCTGATGATTCTGCTCCATCCTGCACTGCGCCATCTTCAGTGGGAGCAGTCTTTGGATCCTTCCTTGGGYGTGAACACCTYYRTTGGGAGATATTATTTCTCCGTATCAGGTATAATTCTCTTCTACTGCTTTTGTTCAGATCTGGTTCAGTTTATGGTTCAAGATTGATCCTTGAAAATATGATTTTCTAAATAGGGAATTCGATTCCCAGTTGAAAGGGAGAAAAATTTTTGAAATTCGCCCACCTTATTCCACAAGATTTGGGCATCCATACGATGGATCTCTCATCCCTTCACCGATTGCCTCGCGGGTGGCCTAACTCGCCCGAGTTCGGTTCGTCCTACTTGAGTTGGGCATCCGAAAAGTTTGAATCTTGAAAAAGAGGGGGGAAAGACTGGCACACGTGTGGAGGAGCCTTTTGGTGGGCGAGCGTTGTGTGTGCAAATTTGAACTTTTAAATTTGCACACACCTGAAATTTTAAGCTCGTGCATGCCCTGCCAGCTGTAGCCTAGCTGTCTTGTGCATCTGCGTCATTGGATTCCTGGTCTGTTCGCCCCTACCAACTATAGCCTGCATCTGATGATAGTAGAATTTATCACATTTTTATCCCCAAATATTCTGTCTTGCATACTTAATTAGTACTTAATTAGACTCATATTTCTTGTATTTCGGTTCAGGGGATGAAAGAAGGCATCAGGAGCAAAGAAAGGCAAATTAGATGATTTTACATAGTTTCGGCACTGTTCAGAAATCTGGGCCTAACTTGCGTATCCAAACTCCGATTGGGCTGATTCAAGACCCACTGGATAGATAAGAGAAAAATCCACAACTTTCATGTTTTGAGCTTTCGCAGATTCGGCCTACATCGAAGTAAAATCTGGGCCCGAAGTCAGGGCAAATTTGTAGGAAGGCCCAATCCGCAGGTTAAGCCCAACTTGCAGAAAAGCCTGACAGCAGCCCAATTCACAGAGGAGGTCTAATACAAATCCAAGAACAAGAAACTGAGAAGATTCTTACCAGATCTAAATTTATGATGTAATCCCATAAAGATAAAGAGATTGAGTTCATTAGATAAAGAGATAAGAGTGGAATTAGACTAGGACTTTCTATTTTTGAGAGATTAACTTCAAGAAAGAGTAGGAGACCACCCCCTCCCCTTAAGCTATATAAAGGGGTAGGGGGCGGACTAGAGAAGCATCAAAAAGCAAAGGAGCAATCCAGCTATCAAGCAAGAAGTCTGCAAGAAAGAAGTGGCGGCAAGGAGAAGGGGAGATCTCAACTCCAAGGGTGAAACCATGAGTTCTTTATTTCCTCTTGTTTGTTTTACTTCTGCTAGTATGAACTAATTTATCTATAGTTAGGGTTGTGGAAAGCCTAATCATATCAATGAATATATTTTTATTCTGATTTATTCAAGATCATGATTTCCATATAGTCTATGAATTATCTTGCTTAATGCTATTAGGAGTGACCATCTCTTAATTGATC
>NW_010729579.1:64045-77864 GCF_000365185.1 Nelumbo nucifera
CACCCTGGTAACTGAGACAAGCCACCCCAACAGTTGGTAGCACACCAGTGTCAGCCTTGGCAGGATAAATCTCCCCAGACTTACCCAATGGCTGTGAACATTCTAAACTAACACAAGTCTCATTAAGTGTCCAGTTTAAGGGTATTACACAGAAACACACCACACGAACATGAATCAAATGTGTACTTTATTCATTTATAATAAATTCATAATGTACATATTTCTGATTGAAGCTAAGGGCATACAACTGTCTAACAGTCTTGTTCACTAAAGCTCCTCCACTGACTGCATCTACCATAATTCTATCCATGGGCTGGAGTCCTTCATAGAAGTATTGGATTAACAGTTCTTCGGGTATTTGGTGGTGTGGACAGCTAGCAACAAGTTGTTTAAATCTTTCCCAATATTCATATAGCGTCTCACCACCAAATTGCCGAACTCCACATATTTCTTTTCTTATATTTGCAGCCCGAGATGCAGGAAAATATTTGTCCAAAAATATCCTATTCATCTCATCCCATGTGCATATTGAACCGGGAGGAAGAATATACAACCAATCCTTTGCTTTATCACGTTAAGTAAATGGAAAGGCTATAAGTTTTACCTAGTTCTCAGTCATACTGTGGGGCTTCATGCTCAAACAGACGACATGGAATTCCTTTAGATGCTTATGAGGGTCCTCACCTGGAAAACCATGAAATATAGGCAGTAGTTGAATCAAATCAGATTTGAATTCAAAAGCTACCTCAAGAGTGGGATACGTTATACATAAGGGTTGTTGGTTTATAATCGGTGCAGCCAACTCCCTTAATGTCCTCTCTCTGTTAGCCATTCTTTCTTCTTCTTCGAAGATGGGTAGATCACAAGCAAGTAAATCACAATCTGGGTTCACCTTTTTAGTCGAACGATCCTTCTTTTGCTTCGCCTCCTTTCTTAAACGACGGGTGGTCCTCTCAATTTCGGGGTTGTATTCAAGTTCACCTCATTGAGAAGCACGAGTCATAAAACAAGAAGGTTAACAAAAAGAAGGTAATAGCTAAGAAATTAAAGTTGCTCCCCGACAACGACGCCAAAATTTTGACGGGTTGTCGAAGCCCTCGAAATTAGTACTAGTCCCACAATAAAATATTTGTAGTAAAAGTGGTATTAGGTCGAATCCCACAGGGAGCTAAACAATAATATCATAGCCAAATGGATAATTGAGTGGGAAGATTTAATAACTAAAATTAAAAGAATAAGAAAGTAATAACAAACTAAACAAACAAGAGAAAATCAATCTTATCGGTTCAAGGGTTCGGGTTGAATTGATTGGCCATCAATCCTAGGTAAATTTCAGTATTTTTACAATTCAAGCATTAACCTTAGATCTATTAGGATAGCCATAATAATAAACCTTGTGTTTTCCTAATTCAGTTGACCAAACTAAGCATTCGATCAACACTTATCACTACTCAACTAGGTACGATAGCATTCCATATTAACCAGTGATAGCATTAAGATTTGTGAAAACAGTTAAACCAAAACAACAATAATTGAGATAGCTACAATTAAAACATTGGTCAAAGGCTATCACGAACAATTGACCCAAAACGATATTAACCTAATTGCTACTTGTACCATTATTTGTGACAATTACGGATCACCAAAATCATGGATAGTAGTAGGAAAATCAACATTAATTCAGTTTGTCAAACTAATTAATATCAACATCCATCAAAATATGCACAAGAATCAATGAATATTTGAATTAGAAAGTAAGAAAATAAGTTAACTACAGAACCTCACAATGACACAATCGAACCTCCCCCCTTGAACCAGAAAAAGAAGCCTAGCTGCTCATGATCTACGCAATCTCCATGCTCTACTTCTCCATGTCCGAACTTCTTGAGTTTCTTGATTTTCTTGATGATCTCTTGGATCTTGGAGTGAGTGATGCTAGAGCTGGTCCACCCCCCTCTTTATATAGCAGAGGGGGAGGGCTGCTTTCCAATTCCTTTTAGGAGATTAACTTCAAATTAGAAAGTCCTAATYTGTTTTTGAACTAATCCTATCCTATCTCTTATCTAGTGATCTAATCCAATCTTCTTATCTTGATAGGATTACATTCAAGACTTTAGATATGATAAGACTCTCTCTCAAGAGGTTACATTCGAAATTGGGACTCTTGGCTCTTGATTTCGAGTTGGGCTGCTTTGTAAACTTGGGTTGTTTCAAGGTACTTCTGTGAGTTGGGCTTCAGTTGTGAAATGGGCCTGGCTGCAAACTTACTCCGACTTCAGGCTCATTTTCATACTCGATGCGGGCCGAATCTGTCAAAACCCAAAACATAAAGGTTATGGACATTCCTTTCATCTCTCTAATGCTTCTTGAATTGYCCAATTCGGAGTCCGGAATTGAGAGTTATTCCCAGATTACTGTATGTCATTGAAATTGTGCAAAATCATCCGATTTGCCCTGTTTTCTTCCAATTGCCTATTTATTGCCCTGAATCAAAATACAAGAGTAATGAGTCCATCTAAGTGCCAAATTAATGTAAAAGAGTGAATATTAGGGGATAAAAATAGGGTTATTTTTGGTCTCATCACGAGGTCTTTCGAGATACCTTTACTTTTTTCCTTCATCCTTTCAGTCATCCTTAAAGACATTTCTTCGAGTTCTGAGGGGTCTAAGTCTGGAAACTTATTTTGAAGTTTGTCCATATACGACTCGAAGATAGACTAAAACATATCATCTTCTTCAGTTGTAGGCTTGAGGACATTAGAAAGATCAAATTTATCCACCATTTTTTTTCAATTTTTCGTTCGATAGCCGGGGCATCTAGGAGATGTCCAGGTGATAACTCCACTTCAGAATCCAGGGGAGACGAAAAGTTTTAAAAAACGCAAACTGATTTATGTGCTCATATTCCAGATAGGATCTTCCTTTTCCAAAGGCTCTATATTTGTCCACGAGCTCTTGGTGCGGAAAGATGTCGTCGGAGGCTCCCCACGAGGTCCACCAGACATATGCTCAGTCAGGATACGGTCCTTGAAAATATTCAGAGAATCGGATAAACCATGAATGTCTGAAGATAGAAATTTATAGTAAGAATACTCTATACCAAGCGTCTTGATAATCCCAGTAATTGAATATTTTGGGCTTCTTATCAATGGGCTTAGTAATGAACTTTGGCTTGCTGGCATTGCCCCATGATGACAGAGATATAAATTTAACAATTACTAGCTTAGAATAAGCAATTTTAGACTTATTCGGATCCCTAAAATAATGCTGAATCTGAAAAAACCCATTGTGAAGAATTTATTCATAATATTTTTTATCCTTGTTTTGTCCGCATACAGAGAAGTGATGCCCATCTAAGATAGATAAGGCAAGGTGTTGAAGGGCTCCTTCTGGGTTGACATGGGTGGAGACGGCGGCAACTTCTTCTCTTGAGATGGTTGTCATGAAATCTGATGAATTGGATTGACATTGGCTGGAATTAGCCTCTTCCATAATAGGAGATGGTTCCCTAATTAAGGGAGACATTAATGGGGACTGATTAGTCCTTGAGCTTGCTCTGGTCTCATAATTAGACCTCGGAATGGACTCATTAGTCCTTTTTGGGTGCCTCGAATTAGGACTTAGAGGGAGACGAAGTCTTCTGTCTATCATCTTTAATTAGATAACCTTGTAAGAATTCCCTGGTCAAGAAGTCTGGCAAAACATTATCAGATCCTTTAATATATTTAATATCAAAATCAAATACTGATAAAATAGCTTGCCATCTAGCAAAAATTTGTTTTGAAACCAGGTTTTTACATCTTTTTCCAAAATTTCTTTGGCTGATTTAAAATCAATTTGGAGAGTAATATGTTGATTTATCAAATAACTTTGAAATTTGGTGATGCAAAGGACTATGTTGAGCATTTATTTTTTGACAATAGAGTAGTTTTTCTAGGTATCATTCCAAGTTCCTGAGGTGAATCGAATTACCTCATCTCTCCCATTTCTCCTTTGTTTTAGGATTCCTCCGAAACCTATTTCACTGGCATCAGTCTCTACTATTTTTAGGCATCCTGGATGAGGAATGTTAAGGCAGGGAAGGGTTTTAACCTTTGTTTTATCTTTCGTACTATTTGGGTGAATTGCTCACTCCATTCTGGAGGATTCTTTTTCAATTATTTTTCGAGTAATTTTCGATCATGGGCTATCTCTTTATAGTAGTCTACTACATAATTTAGACTACCTAAAAATCTCTAAAGTTAAGTTTTACCTTTGATCTCGTCTGGGAATTTATCAACAAATTCTATTACTCTCTGGATAGGTGCTATTGTTCCTTTAGAGATTTGGAATCCTAGAAATCTAATCTCTGTTTGAAAGAGTTTCATTTTTTTAGCAGACGCTGTGACGGGTCGTCGAAGCCCTCAAAACTAATGCTAGTCCCACCTTACAATAAATTTGTAGTAACAGTGGTACCAGGTCGAATCCCACAATGAGCCAGTAATTAATTTCTCAGCCAAATGTGCAATATAAAGAGTGGGAAATTTGAATAATTAAAATTCTAAAATAACAAAAGAGCAATTAACAACTAACAAGGAAAATCCAGTCTTACCGAATTCTGATCCAAGGGTTCGGATTGAGTCAATTGGTCATCGATCATAGGTAAACTTCAGCAGTCTTGCAATTCAAGTATTTAACCTTAGGATTTATTAGGATAGCCATAATAAACCTTGTGTTTTCCTAATTTAGTTGACCAAACCCAGCATTCAATCAACACATCATTAACCGACTGGGTACGATAGCGTTCCATATCAATTAATGATAGCAGTAACCTTGGTGAAAACAGTTAAACCAAAATAACAATAATTGAGATAGCTGCAATTATTGAATCTTGTTCCATTGATTCCCCTTAGGTTAAAACATACCCATACAATGGTCAAAGGCTGTCACAAACAATTGACCCTTGTAGGATAATAACCTAATTGCTACTTGTACCACTATTCATGACAATTACGGATCATCGAATCATGGATATCAGTAGAAAGAGTAATACTAATTAATTTGTCAGACTAATCAATATTAACTTCCATAAAAACAATATGTGCAAGAATCAACGAATACTTGAATTAAAAGCAAGAACTTAAATTAAACACATACCCTCACGATGACACAATTGAATCAGAAATCCCCCTTGAATCAGAAAAGAAAAGCTCAGCCGCTCATGGTCACCATCACCTTCTTGCTTTGCTTCCCAGATGGATGGACTGATCTTCTGAATTGATTGCTTGATTTCTTCTGAATTGATTGAGTGCTGGAAGCTAGTCCCCCCCCACCTTTAGGAGATTATCCTCAAAATTAGAAAATCGTAATTAGATCTAATCCTATCCTATCCTATCTAGTAATCTTAATCTCTTATMTTCCTAGGATTACAATTGGAATTTAAATCTGATAGGACTCTTCATTCTTGAATTCGAGTTGGGCTTCTTTAATAACTTGGGCCGCTTACAAGGCTTTCCTGCGAATTGGGCTTCAGCTGCGAACTGGGCTTTACTACAAATTTGCTCTGACGTCGGGCCCGATTTTGACTTCGATGCAGACCGAATCTGTCCAAACCCAAAACATGAGAGTTGTGGAGTTCCCCCTTCTCTTTCTAGTTCATCTTGAATCATCCGAATCGGTATTCGGAGTTGAGAGTTATGCCCTGATTACTGAACAGTGCCGAAACTGTGCAAAATCATTTGATTAGCCTTGTTTTCCTCCAGTTGCCTTCTTGCTTGCCTTGAATCGAAATACAAGAGTAATGAGTCCAATTGAGTGCTAATTTACTGTAAAAGATTGAGTAACTGGGGATAAAAATATGATAATTTTTATTCACATCACGCTGCTAACCCGTTTTCTTTCATCACTCTAAAGAATATATTTAGGTGTTTCCAGTGGGCTTTTAGTGAGGAAGAGTAGATTAATACATCATCAATATATACTATTATAAATTGAGTATAAGGTGTAAATATTTCATTCATAATTCTTTGAAATTCTGATGGGGCATTTTTTATCCCAAAAGGCATTACATTCCACTTGTAGTGACCCAAGGGTACGGTGAAAGTAGTATTATACCTATCTTTTTCCTCTATTATAATTTGCCAATATCCTGACTTTAGGTCAAATTTTGAAAATATTTCTGCATCATATAATCGGTTTATTAGATCCTGCTTATTAGGAATGGGGTATCTAATCCATCTTAGCGCTTTGTTAAGAGGTTTGTAATTTATTACGAGTCTCAGTACTCCTCTTTCTATTTCTACTGCATTTTCCACATAGAAAGCAGGGCAGCTCCAAGGGGATTTGCTTGGTCTAATTAGACCCTTGTCCAGTAACTCTTGGATTTCTTTCTTACAAATTTCTAGTAATCTGTTATTCATTTGTATTGGTCTGGCCTTCGTAGGAATCTTAGATTCTCTGAAATCCTTTTCATACGGTAGTTCTACCGTATGTCTTTTCCTATGCCAGAAAGCACTAGGTGTTTCAACACAGATTTCTTGTGTTATTCTTTTTTGAAAATTTTCAATTTCTAATTGCATCTTAGGTTCTTTAAGCTACTTAATTAGTTGTCTTTCTTTTATTTCTGACTGTAATTCCGCTATAAGCTTCACTTTTCCTTTTGCATTTTCTTTAAGAGAATTGATGGTTGAAGTTTTGGGTTTTTGGCAAAACTTATAAGTGACCGAGATTTTGCCTATTGTGGTTGTGATTCCTAAAGGATCCATTTGGCAAGGGAGGATGGATAACAAGGATGGAGTTCCCAAAATGACTTCTTGTTTTAGGTCTTTTACCATAAGGAAGGTAGATTTTAGACAAGTTCCTTGGTTGCAGATATGGGCTACGGGGATCTTATACCTTATCTCTAGCTTCCTTCCATCCGCTGCATTAACTTGTTGGGTCATTTTTTCAAAATATCTAGAAGGCACAATTCCTTCCCTAATACAATTGATGTCTGCACCTGAGTCTATTAAGGCTACTATAAAGAGATTAAAATCTTTAATTCTAATGGTTATCCTTGAATACCATTTTTGATATCTCACTTCTTGTATGGAGTATATAAATTCTTCATCATTTCCAAAAAACTCAGTGGAAACTTGTTCCGATGATTTCTCTGATTGGTCTTCCCAAAATTTTTCAGCTTCTAATTGGTCTACCCTTAATTTGAGGGTTTTTAGTTCTCTTTTCAGTAGATTGACTTCTTCCCGTAGATCCTGTATGGTAGGAGGTCGAGAAGCCTCTGATTGCGATCTTCTAATTAACTCTTTCTAAGAGATTATATTTTTCTCGTTGATCAGTTGTTTTGGTTTTTCCTTACTGCCCTTTTCATTTTTACTTTGTAGGGCTGTTAACAAATATTTTTTCTTTAATTCCTCATTAGGAATTTTGCTAAGTACTTCTAAAAGATATTCCTCATCTAAGGTTAATACATTGAGTTCTCCTGACTCTTCATCAGAAGAATCCGTTTCACTTTTGCATGTGCATATGTCATTAGCACAGCCTTCTTCAGAAGAGGTAGAAGATTCTCTTGATGAGACCTCTGGATCACCTTCTTCTTCCAACTCATTTATTTTCTTGGTAGTGGTTTTATTTTTAAAGCATTTGTTAGCATAATGGCCTGTTTTCCCACATTTAAAACAGGTTGGGGCTGCTGGCTTTCTGACTTTAGTAAACCTGTTAGGGTTCTTATGTGCCTTCTTTTCTTTTTTGTAAAACTTTATTTTCTTTTTCTTCGGAATCATCCGTGGTCCAGGAGGTTCGGGACCAGTCCTAGAAATGAATATTTTCCTTGCCTCATATCATCGTACCAAGCTTCTCTGATACGATCTTTTTCTTCCCTGGTGAATTTCTTGAAAAAACAACTTTTCTTTAAAGGTTGTGAATTAAACTCTAACCTAATGAGGTATTTGCCTATTTGGAACTCTTCTTCCATTTCTAAAACATTAATTTCAAAGTCTGCCTCTATGGGCTCATAAGACTTCATTGATGGGCTTTCTTTTTGGGCTGAAAGATAGTCCGATGGTGAGTTATTGGTTATGGGTGTTTCATAGGTGGCATAAATAATTCCTAGAGGAGGTCATGTCAGGTCTACCAATCTCCTAGAACTAGCTTCCATCAAATCAGTGTCTCTTTTGGACCTTGTATCCATTGACTCGGCATACGAAGGTTGCGAGGATGTTGAAGCCCTTCTAAATCTGAGTTCTATGGTCCCATCTTGTTCATTGATAATCGAGGCTAATTTAGTGGATTCGATAGGATTTGGGGGCTCTGCTTTTTCCAGTGACCAACTTTTCGGCATCTTTACTTCACTCCAAGTGATTTGCCTAGGAATCGTAACATTATTCCTAGCATTGGTCAAGAAGAGGGTAGTCATTCCCCTACTTCCTGTGATCCTAGTATTAGGACAGATAATATTCATGGTCTTAAAGTAGACTCTATACACCAGTGCTACATTTTCGGATCCTAACTTCATATCGAAACCTTGGGTCTGAATTCTGAGGGTTAAGGCCTCATGGATGCCTGGATCTGTTAGCGACACCGAAAAATTTGGACAAGCATTAAAATAGATTGGCCCTTGATGAAGGCTACCTTCTATTACTCCTAATAAGGAGTCACTTAATCTATTATGTCTAGAATCTGTCAGACAAGCTAGATCTGTTGTTTGTAACCTTGTTCTCATTAATGGTTTTATAGCGACTTGAATTAAGCCAAAATGTATAAAATTACAGTCACCTTCTCTTTTATAGGTTTCTATTACCTTCTTATCTACTAGGGAGAATCTTTGTGCTTTGTTTCCTAGTGCAATTGTTCTTTCTACAGTTCTAATATTTAGATCTATTTTTAAACTGAATATTCAGTTTTTATATACTTCGGATGGTGCAATCTTTGGGATAGTCCAGTTGTGCAGGGATTTTTCTATATTATCATAGTTTATGGCTTCCATATTTTTTATAGACATGGACTTGGTTAGGGACGTGCTACTACTACACTCGTCAGAGTCATCTGGAGTTCTAGAGGAGGACCTAAATAACTTCTTCATCTTATCCTTTTACTTAACCAAATATGGTCAGCCAACTTTCGTGGCCTTCACTCTCTTCGGCCTTCAACGTGACTTCAACCTTGGCTCAAGGGTTCTAGCCTTGGTAAAACCGGCAGGTGTCTAGGCTGCCCGATTGGGGTTCTAGCCAAGTGATATCTCTGAAGAAGCTACAGTCTTTGGGTTCTAGCCAAAGGTTGCCTACTAGCGGCCAGAGATCTAAGTAAGGTAGAGGCAGGGTTAGGTGTATGATTGATATGGAAAATTTTGGAATTTCAAATAGTTTAGGAAATGAAATTAGGGATCATGGCTCTGATACCAATTGGGTGAAAGTTAGAAATTAGGGGACATGGCTCTTCATACATAGTTTTCAAACTATACAATATATCCTTGGACACTTCGATCTTATCGAATTGTCGTTGTATCAAATGGTCTAAAGAGGCTATAATATAACACCAAACAAGAGAATTTTTCTCTTCCCATTCTTGATACTCTCTCCTTCGGGCCTCAGAAGCCCTATCACCCAGACAGTCCGGAGCAAGGTTCTTAGCAATTTTGTCCAATTTCTCAGACATCAGAACCAGCATAAGGTTTCAGAACCAGTCAGTATAATTAGGGCCCTTGAGTTTGTTATCATCCAACAACTTGCTTAAGTTTCCGTTTGCCATTTCTGGTAAGGCAAAGCAAATTTATAAGTGCACAACCTAAATTGATTCATGTCATCACATAGAAAGGATTTTTAATCTATGTTCCATTTCCATTTTGGGCATCTCTGAGATTCCCTTCAATCTTAGTGATAGGGACAGTTGTGTCTCTGGAAATGTGGGAAACCACATGGGGTGCATGGAGCCAACTATTTCAGCTACAAAACCCCACCACCTTTTGTGAATGATCTCATCCACTCATCTTATGAGCTTTTCCTTTGGCCTCTGTCAGACAAGCTTCATAGCCATTTTAGGTTAAACCTTTCTGTCCAGTAAGTGCTCACCCATCATGTTCTTGAACGCCAAGGTACCATGAGAGAGACTTCCATTTTAGGATAGGCCCCTCCCACATCGATCTATAATGCTCCTATCATCTTATGAAGCAATCCAGCCAACTGCATTAACAGATGGATAGCCCAATTTTGTGGTGCATCTCCACCCACCAATACAACCAACCATCATATTAATGATGGAAGGCCTTTAAAGAATTCATCATATGAAATTCCCCATCACATGCACTTATATTTACTGGAGGGAACGAAAAGGATAACTCCCTAGATCTGATTTAGGTCAAACCAAAGTGGCTCCCATTGACTTTCATAAAGTCAGATTCAAAGTGGGCCCAAAATGGCTAGGGTTCCGGGGTGTTCCTGATAACCCTGCATTTTGATGCCTTAAGGGCATCAATTCAGGGGTATTTTTGGCCTTAGATTAGTCAAAGTGTACCTTTTTCCCAGTTAAAATCAATTATGTGACCTCTGAGTGTCTCTGTGCAAATTATGTAGAAAATTGGGAAGTTTTCATCGCTGAAATGTAGTTTTTGGGAAGCTGGTGTGAAGTCCAACTAAGAGAGGGGGTGTTTTTGTAAAGAACTAAGAACAGGAGGGCGCCTCCTATCTGCTAAACCCAGTTGGTGCCCATCATACTGTATTACCATGCTCTCCTCTCCTTAGCAAACCCTAGGGAGCCTTTTTAACCAAATCATTTCCTCCTTAGCTAACCCTTGCCACCCCAGATGTGAAACCTCCATCATCCACTCCTTCTAATCTCCACCATCCATTTTAGGGCTCTCCTTTGTAGCTTCTAAACCTAAGGTGCCACGTATTCTGCTAATCCTCACCATTAAATCTCAACCACTCCTTCCATCCTATATACCTACCATTCAATCTAGGGCACCACATATTCTTTTAATCTTAACCCTTCAACCCTAGATGTTCTAATCTACACCCTCCATTTTTGGGCACCCAAATCTCAGCCCTACATAATATTGGGTGCCCTCCCCTTCCATTTTCAGCCATAGGATCACCCCAAAACCATCTTACCATCCATTAGGAACCCTAGGGCATCCCTAACTTTTCTAAATCTCAGCAGCCGCCCCCATCTTTCTCCCTATTTTCAGTTGTGTCCACCCTTCTCTATAAAAAGGGTCCCAGGGGCCCTGTAGAAGAGGTTAGTCAATTCATCCAGGTAAGAAAGAAGGTTGATCTTGAGAAGTTCAACGGTAGAGGAAGAGGAGGACACCCAAGCAAGAGGAGGGGTTCCTACTTGCAGTTCGCCAACATCACTACTGCCACCTCTGGATTTGAATCCCAACCATTTTTTCTTCAATTTTAGAATTACTCTTTGTTCTTTAATTTCCAGTTTAATTTTTCCTTCTTGCAAATTTATTTTTTATTAGATTTAATTTGTGTTTCATTTCTTTTCTACAGATCTGAAATTCGGCTAGGTATGACAGAAGGCATAGCTCGAGAAGTTCGAGGGTCGAAGGAGAGATCCGGAGACTCCTACCTCTGATCAGATTCTCATACATTTTTATTTCGTTCCTTTTATTTATTTGTTTCTGTTATTTATTTTTATTCACTTGTTATTCTCAGTACTTTTCAAACTTGGTTTTAATGAATGCTATATTTTTCTTTTTAATTAATTAATTTTATATTTCTGCAACTCCCCTTTGTGTTCTCTCTCCCGGATCTAAGTACGTAATTATTTTTCCCCTGCTTCCCTCTGGATACGACCTGTTCTCATCACTTTACTACGTTAGTAATTGTTTGAGAATCGGAATAAAATTATAAATGTTTAAACCGGTGTTCCGAAGTGTTTAACGACGCACTTTCGGACACACCAGTTCCTCTTGTGAAGAAACTAAAGCGGGCCCCACTGAGAAGGGAGATCATCCAATGATCTTAAGGACATCATGGCAATTATGTGCATTCAGCCATGGTGTTCAAAAGAGCCACTATCAAATTGACACGGGCCAAGTGCTTATGGCCCATGTACGCAACACATCACATGCATGGACATCCACAATTGATCTAATCAATTAAATAACTGTAAAACCCATAATTAAAATTTAAAACCTTTTCACCCCATTTAAAGTCCATAATATTATCTAGGTATATGGGATGAACTGCAAAGAGCAGTTCGGCCCATATAACATTTATGCTGAATTGGGCTAAAGCAGTTTTAACAAATTAAAACAGGGTTTTATAGAGGTGGGCCGAATAGCATCTTGTAATTAGCCATCAAACCCTTGGCCCATATATGGAATTGTAGGACTGCGAACAGCCCATATTGAACCACAAATTCGGTCCAACCAGTTTGGTCTAATCTGGGTCGAATGGGTCTAGGGTTTGGTGATTAATTCAAGATCCAATTCAAGAAGATGACCTGAAAATTAATTATGGCTGACAAATGACAGTCAATAATCAGCAAATAAACATATCAGTGGGTTGTTCGTGTGGATCCAAACCTGCAAGAAAAAGATTAGTCGCTGCTTGCAGATTTGATTTCTGCAAATCGCAGATTGCAGATTTCTTATCTGCACAAGTGTCTTCTCCTCCACGCGAACCAACTTCTTCTTCCAACGAAATAAAATAGAAAAAAGCCTAATTTTTCTATTAATTTACATCAAAATTGAGTCCTATACATTCCATCTAAAATTTAAAAGAAAAAGTATTTACAGACCAAGAATGAATAGAATACAACAGTTGCGCATATTCATTGCGCTAATAAAAGATTTCGATCTCAACCATACGAACAACCCAAAATCCAAGAAATATAAATAGAACAATTCTAAATATATATCAAATTAATAAAGATTTAATTTTTAGATCATTTCCCCAAAACTGGGAACCTATTCCCAGAAAAAACGCTAACAACACAAATCAGGTAGAACACCTTCTACCCATTTTCATAGATCCAGATATGATCTAAATTTGTTCAAGACTTGAACCTAGCTCTAATATCACTGAAGGGATGGGAGATCCATCATATGGATGGCCGAACCCTGCAGGAAGGTTGGGCAAAATTTCAAAACTTTATTTTCTTCCATCTAGGAATCGCATTCCCTAATTTAAAAAACTGCATTTTCGAGGTTCGTTCTTGAATCCAAAATCGGACCAGATCTGAAACCAATAGGAAGTAAGGGATATACCTGATATAAAGTAGCAGTAACTGAAGGGATGAGAGATCCATCATATGGAGGGTCGAACCCTATAGGAAGGTTGGGTGAAATTTCAAAAATTTCTCTCACTCCCATCTAGGAATCGCATTCCCTATTATAGAAAACTGCATTTTCAAGGATCATTCTTGAAACAAAACCAAACCAGATCTGAAACCAATAGGAAGTGAGGGATATACCTGAAACAAAGTAGTAGTAACTCCTAATGAATGTGTTCATGCCCAAGGAGAAAACCAAAACCCGCTTCCACTGAAGATGACACGGTGCGTGTTGAAGCAGGATCAACAGGATGGCTCTTCAGAAAAAATCGGATAGGGGCTGGTGAGCACGACTTCAGATTGCTTTTTCTACCAAAAAGCAATATCAAGAACACTTCTTGATCACTTCCACAAGTGGAGATCAAACTGGGTGTTGGACAATTTTGTATGCCCTTAGCTTCAATCAGAATGATGTACTTTATAAGTTTATAAAAGTGCATATTTGATTCATGTTCCCTTGGTATGTTTCTGTGTAATACCCTTAAACTAGACACTTAATGAGACTCGTGTTAGTTTAGAATGTTCATAGCCAGTGGGTCGGTCTGGGGAGACCTATCCTGATAAG
>NW_010729580.1:53496-72399 GCF_000365185.1 Nelumbo nucifera
TTTTGACCCCCGCTAAGGATCCTACTGAATGGTACATCAAAGACAGCCCAATCCGACACCTAGTGTAGTATCATAATCGAGTCTAGGGGTTGGGTGTAACTTTCCAGTTTTGCCCATCAATCTCCAAGGTCTAGGGCAATATTGGAAATCTGGTTCATTTCATAGATTCAATTAATCATACACTGTATGTGCCTAGGGTCTCACCCTGGCAGCGGAGACAGGCCACCCCAACCGATTTGGTGGCACCACAGTGTCAGTAGTGGTCTTGTCCTGTTAACAAACTGGAATTATTCAGTACCCACATTTGTCCCTTAAACACAAAAAGGGGAAAGATCTTTGGTCCTGTACCAGAGCAGCAGTACTTTGGAGTTTGTGTTGTGAAAGGAATGCAAGACTTTTCGACAACAAATCAAGAGATGAAGACACCATATAAAAATGTTATGGTGAAGACAGATGACTGGATGTTAACCTGGTGCCATCCACACGGTACCACCATGGAAAGGTTACAATGAGTTTCTCAGGGCTAATTGGGACTAGAAACTCAATCAATGCTGAGATTTCTGCACTATTTTTGGGTCTGAAGTTAATTAATTTACTAGGATTGTCTAATCTGATGATTGAAGGGTCCCTGGATACTTCAACAGCTGATCCGAGAATCTATTTCAATGGCATCCAATCTGAATTGCTTGTTCAGATGGAAACCATGCTTGGCTTATTCAATAGCAGATGCTCTTTCTGAGGCAGGAGTGTCCCGGGAGCAGCACTCTAGGTCTAGGGCCGGGCATTGATGTAAACCCAACTTGATTGTAACAGAATATGGGTCTGTCAGTTTTGTTCTATTTGTACTGTCTGCTTTGTCGCATTTTTTGGATACTAAGTAGTTCTTTCTCACAAATCACAATTGATACAATTCACTGTTGCTGATAAATAAAAAGGTGATATGGTGTGCAAGATTTAGGATATTGGACAGAGAAGCGGATGAATATATTTTTCTGTTTACCAAACTTGAAGTGGAGAATATAGCTCCTTGTGTCTCAGATGCAAGATGGTGGAAGGGATACAGAAATGGCTACTTCATTGTTAAATCTTTCTTCTCCCTCTCTCCTTAATTTCCCTTTGATTTTCTCACTTAATCACTTCCAAAGCAAACACATAATACTCTTTGCAACACTTGGGTTGAAGATTAATCCTAATCTTGTAAATGAAGAGGATCATATTTTAAAGCTTAATACAATTTATTCTAAGAAAGGTTATTGTGCTTTCCTAACCAACACTGCCACCCTCCCCCCACTAACTTTCACAGAGATATGATTAATGCAGCCAACTCCACTATGCATCTTGTTGTGCCAGAAACCAAAGATAATATGAAAGAAAAATACAACAATAGAGAACACACAAGATTTAATCATGATTTGCACTTATGTCCATGGATGAATCCCTGCCATAATTCTAATGCAATAATACAATCCTGGCATAATAGCTAGTTTTTATCACTGATTAGTTTTTTTTTTTTCACGTTCCTAATTCAAGTACAACTGAGTGTATGTATTGCAAAACAAATATTGAAAATACCCTTGTATGTTGTATGACCGAATTCTGCATACCCTTTGCTTGTAAAAGAACTCTCCAATAAATTCTAGCACCGCACTCTTTTCTTTCATGCAATTTTGGCTTGTATGAGTTAGTTGGTAATGTAATTTTGAAGTTGCTTACTAAGAGGTATTCCTTTTTCTGTTTTGCCAGTCAGTGACCTGGGAACATTAGTTGCTCATGAGACTGGCAAGGCCTTCTTCTCAGGTATTAAACGGATGCTGAGATTTGTTGATCTCATTGGCCGATCTATTGTGGTATATGGAACTGAAGATAAATCAGACCACGGTACTGGAGCTGCAGTGATAGCTAGGAGTGCAGTAGGTGAAAACTATAAAGAGCATTGCACATGCCATGGCACCACCATATGGGAATCAAGTAATAATGATTAATTGTAATAAAAACTTGATGATTGTAATTTTAGATCAGATGTGTTACCTTCAATTTGTTGAATATGTGTTCTAAGTGGTCTATGCTGTATTAATTCAACTTGATTTATTATCCTTTACTGAATACTACAAGATTTCTGTTATTCTGTATGAAAAAGGAAGAAAAGCCATTCTATGTAATAAAAATGGATGAGCCGCAGAACTCTTGGATACCTTTGTTTATTCGTGTCATCTTCTAGATTCTCATCAAAACACTTATATTGGTTCTAGCCATGTGATTACTATTGGGCTCCTTACCTTGTGTATTCCATCACTCCATATCAAATTTCCGAATTCCGGCATTGATTGCCGAGATTTTGTGGTGAAGGTGATCTTGTATGCTAGTTTCCGGTGTTTGCTTGTAAATTGGAGTGTTTTTGGCTCTACTGAGACAGAAGCACCTTTGAACTGGGAGACTCTGGCATGGTAGGTTGAAACAGGGGATCCAACATTGGTGACAGTCCTGTGAAGTGTCAAGAGAGAAATAGAGTGCTGTTCTGGAAATACGGCAGAAATGGCAGGATAGTTTAGATCACCTGGGTTTGCAAGAGTGTGATGGCAGGATCTGTTCGAGGACTTGGTGAAGACTTTGAGCTGCATTGGTGTTAGCTTCTGTGTGCAGAGGAATTCAAAGTAATCCTGCACGCCCATGTCATAGATCAGGCCAGGGTCAAGAGCTTTCAGTGGGTTTAGGTGACCAGCCCCATGGCCGAATGGATTTGAAGGTTTACCAGTTGAGGCATCTTTGAGTGGGTTGCGTGTATTATCATGGATGTAAGCTGTGGTCATTAGGGATGATTTTATCGCCGCTGGACTCCATTCTGGATGCTTAGCCTTGAGCAAGGCAGCTACCCCACTGACATGCGGGCATGACATAGAAGTCCCGGACAAGATATTAAACCTCACTCTCCGACGGTCAGTTGGCAAACCTGATGGCCCTGCTTTGCCGGTCCATGCTGCAAGGATGTTCACACCAGGCGCCACTACGTCAGGCTTCAGAATTTCAAGTGTGAGGAAGTTGGGCCCTCTAGATGAGAATGCTGCCACCACAGGGGAAGGCCGTATGCTTAACTTTGTGCCAAGAATCGCTAGAGTTGCAGTTGGGCGTGAATTTGTTAGGGCATAGCGCTTGATGGCTTTTCCAGCCTCTGCTCCAACTGCAACTGCTGGAAGGAGGTGGCTGTCTGCAACCAGCTCTTCCCCATTGGCAGCAGTATTTGATAGGATCATGCCCACTCCACCTGCAGATTTCACCACTTGACCCTTCTCTACTCTTGGGTTGACACCACGATCGCAAATCACAATTTTCCCAGCCACAGTACGTGGATCTAGAGTCCCCTCAAGACACAAGGAGCTTGGATCAGGGCTACTGGAATTGCTCCCCATGTAAGCCAGAGGGTATTGCTTCTTTGCTGACAGGTTTCTCCGGCCTTTGTAGAGTGAGACCCCAGACGAAAGGTGACCATTCCCCAGTTTTACTGTAGATGGGAAATCCCTGTCCATGGTGCTGGCTCCAACTGTGATGACCCAAGGAGATACATTGGTGAGACTGATTGGATCAGGCCCTCCATTTCCAGCCGAGCAGGAAACGAATACGCCCTTCTCCATAGCCACAAAAGTGGCTATGGACAAACTATCGCGGTAATAAGAAGAGACACCGCCTCCCAGGGAGATTGACAACACGTTGACACCATCAGCCACGGCTCGGTCTACTGCAGAAAGAATATCCGAACTGAAACACCCATCAAGCCAACACACCTTGTAAGCTGCCACTCTTGCCCTGGGTGCCATTCCTCGGGCCGTCCCTCGAGCGTAGCCTAGAAGGTTTGCACCTTCTACGGGGGAGCCCGCAACTGTGGCTGCAGTATGGGTGCCGTGTCCATCCTGATCTCTCGGCGATTTGTACTCGTCCTGCTCGTTGATCTTCCCGGAAGCAGCTTCATATCCACGGTAGAAGATCCGGGCACCGATTATCTTCTTGTTGCAATTGTCTGTCGTAAAGCCTCGGCCCGTCTCACAGGCTCCCTTCCACTGTGCAGGAACCGGTTTCATGCCTGTGTCATTGAAGCTTGCACTCTCTGGCCATATTCCAGTATCCAGCACTCCCACTACGACATCATGATCGGATAAGGTATCAGACCAAACAGTACTGGTGCTGTCTTCCGTTTCGAGCCCGAGGAACATAGGACTCCTCGTGGTGTGTAGGTGGTAGACAGTTTCTGGATACACGGCCAGAACGCCATACCCCTCCTCCAGTCTCTGAGCTTCTTCTTCAATAAGCCTGGCAGCAAACCCATGAAACGCTGTTTCATAACTGTAAATTATCCGCTCGGAGGCATCCTCATCTTCTGATTGAGGTGTGGCCATTACTGACTTGACAGTAGATGAGTACCATTCGAGGTGGTCCGCGAATGACTCCGGCAGCACCGACTTATCCATATGAACGATATAAGTCTTCTTTAGTGAGGAGAGGGTAGCTGTGGAGACAGCAAAGACTACGGTTAGATACCACAGAAAAGACAGTAACAGCCATTTTACTGAATCTCTGTTAGCCATCATCGCCATGTGGATGTGGAGGAGGTGAAGGGAAGGGGAGTGGGAACGAAGACTTTTTCTCTGAATGAAAAAGAAGAAGAAGAAGAAGAAGAAGGAGAACTGATGGAATGATATTTCAGCTTCAGGGCTGAAATGTTCAGAAGCTGAGGATTTGGCACTTAGTTAATTTGTCAGGCAGTGCAGAAATAATAAAGGTGGCAGTTGTTGACGAACGTCCCGTAGATTTATCATTTAAGAAGAAGGTGGTGGGGTGAGACGTGAGAGTTGGATTGCCATGTTGCTATATTGGCACCTCGGAAGTGGTGTCCACTATTTAGTACTGCAATAATGCAAAAAAGTACATGATCTTTCAGCCGTTAGATTGAGAAGATGATGACATCATTGACATGAGCCTTGTTGTATCATAAATGAACAGCTTGGAATGGAATGGCAGTTTACCAGTCTAAGCAGATATTAATGGAGGGCCAGAGCCCAGATGGGTGGAACTCGGGAGATGATTCACGCAGAGTTCAAACCCAACCGATTCGTTAATGCAGACGACTTTGATTGTTGGTTGCTACCTACCAAGGCAAGATGCCTGTGGCACCTGATAAACTTTTTTGGGCATGGCCGATGAGTCACCTCCTGGTGTGAATTCTGTTGAGATCTTACTTTTTGTCTGTGTCAAACTTTTTTTGAGTGGAGAAGTGATTGTCGTTTCACTAATTCATATTTGACAGAATGTGGAATTTGTTTGATTGGATTGACATGAATCGAAAAAGTTGCTGAGCGAGTGACTTGTTTTTGTTCTGGATAGTTTGCATGTTTGCACCAAGATTAAGACCAGAAATTATTTAAAAACATCCAGATAAGATGGATAACAGCCATCTCCATTTCCTTTTTCAAGCCTTAACGAGTACCATTTCCTTTTTCTCTCTTTTTCTCCATTACACTCTAATTGGCCAAAAGAAGAAAAAGAATGAGGTAAAAGCTTCAACTTTAGCTGTGTAAAAATAGCAAAAGCTAGTGGAGAAGGCAACCACTTTTTATTGTTAGTGGGGTGCATATTCTAAAAAGAATCGTAAATAAAAAGAAAATCTTTGATCTCCATATCCTGTGCATGGTATCCCTTTCAACCAATTTGATTCCAACTAAGATCATGCAAATTCAATCCCTTTCCTGGGATTTCGATCTATCATTCAAATTCAATTTGTTTATAATTGGATTGGATGTGAATCCATCATTCTATGCAAAGGTTGTAATTGGTTCTTTGTTCTTATTTATTTGCACTGATCATAGATGAATTGATTAAACATATTAAATATTTTATGGTGTATGCCGTTTATTTCAATTGATAAAATTAATGAAAGATTAAATGTAAAATTAATTAAGTTTATGGAGGAATATCTTAAAATCAAGAGGTTTTAAGATTAGTAAGATTAGAACAGACATGTGTCATATAAATTTAAATAAAAGTAGTGCAAATCAAGGTATACTTAGCATTGGAGATCATAAATATAAAATTAAGTGCTTTTTTTTCAGTACCCCGGTTTGATAATTTATAACAAAAGAGATTAAGGAGGATGTTGCCAATAAAATTAGAGTAGGATGGGCAAATTGAAGTGATGCATTCAAAGTCCTACGTGATAATTGAGTACCACTTCACTAAAAGGAAATTTTTATAAAGGGTTGAATACTTAAACTACCCTTATGGTTTAGCAAATGGACACAAACATTCCTTACTGTTTAAGAAATTACTTAAAGTACTCCAAACATTTTTGATAATGGACAAAATCCTATCCTACCATTAGCATGTCGTTACAATCCATTCGCATGTGATGTCACGTGACATATATAATTTTTCTTAATTCCGAGGTTACTCTTCTATGATCAATTATGCCTGTCATTGTTCTTTAAATTTTCATCCACTCAGGAATCAAATTGATCTAAAAATTTTCATCCACTTGGACAGGCCACCACCGGTGAGGAGAGGGTTAGATTCTAAAAAAAGTCTCAACTGGATACAACAAAATGTAGGTTGATTTGGTGGGAGGATATTATGATGTTGGGGACAATGTGAAGTTGGGGTTTCCCAAGGCTTTCACGACCTCCATGCTTTCATGGAATGTTCTCGAGTTTGATGGAGTGATGAAGGCCGAGTTACAGAACGCAAGGATCACCATTCGTTGGGTTACTAATTACCTTCTCAAAGCTACCGCTCATTCTAACAACATTTACGTTTAGGTCTTTGTTTCAGTTTGTGATTATTTCCATCTTTTGTTCTCTATTTATTTCCTTGTTGGTAGAAAATCTAGTTTGGAGGTTTTATAGAGGGAGTAGTCTTATCTTTAGAAATATTTCTTCTATTTGATTGCTAGGAGAGGTATAACAGAGGAGTTGAAGGTGGTTTTGTATGTTGGAAGGAGATTCAAATTTTCAAGAATCTCTCCTCCCTCCCTTGTGTTCTTTGGGTTTTCTCTTTTCCTCTTCCCTCCTTTGAATGCATGGGAAGACTCCTTATCCCACATTGCTTGGGAAGAGAGTTGAGTTTGAGTATATCTATAGACTTGCTCTCTATGGGTAGGGACGTAGGAAGAAAGCACTATAGATGTTCACATGCATTTGGGGGGTGTTAGGGGTGCTTTTCACATGCGTGTGCCGAGCCAAGCCGAGCCGGGTTGAGGCACGGGCGTGGGTACATGTATACGCACGCTACACCAAATCATTTTGGTTTTTGACCAGTTTAAACAGTTTGACTTTTGAATTTCAAAATTTAGTTTTTAAACGTTTCCTTCTTCCTTTTTGTGTCTCTTCGAACATGTGCAATATTTTGAAGAGACATCTCACTGAAAGAACACTTCTGTGTCCATTCGGATGATAGAACACTCTATAAAAGTGTTAGACAATTTTGACTAGTTTAAACAGTTTAACTTTTGAATTTCAAAATTTATTTTTCTAAACGTTTTCTTCTTCCTTTTCGTGTCTTTTCTTCTTTGTGTCTCTTCGAACAGGTGCAATGTTTTAAAGAGACATCTCACTAAAAATGACACTTCTGTGTCCTTTCGGGTGACAAAACACTCTATAAAAGTGTTAGACAGTGCATGCCCTTAGCTCCAATCAGATTGAAGTACAAATACATACATTTATTGTAAATGAATAAAAGTATATTATTATTTCATGTTGATATTGTTATGTTTTTTGTGAAATTACCCATTAAATTGGACATTTATGAGACTCGTGTTAGTTTAGAATTGATAGCCATAAATATATAACCCTAGCAAGTGCACTAGTTATCAAATAGTATAATAATATCGTTCCCACGGGGATTTAACAAAACAAGTATTAGAACCACCGTCTTCCCTAATTATCTGGACAATCGAAATTCAGATTTGAGCAAGAACTACTGAAAATAAACACTAGAAAGAGTAAATAGAAACAAAGGTGATCATTAACCGAATATGCAATGGATGAAATCGCTAGGACTTTTAGTCCACCTAACCAATGTAATGAATATTGATGGGTTCGGTTAACCAAGATTATTTGTCATTCCCATAAGCTGAGGTCTTCCTAAATTTATTTAATATTCTCTCTCGAGATATACTAAACCTACGCCCATCAGGTAACCCTTCGATCTCTCGAGTAGAGCTCTCAAGATGGAAATGCATTAAATCCAAGAAAAACCATTAAATTCAGATGAATCATGTATATATATCTCTATATACCATTCAATTCACACTATAAACTATTTAGTCGATTATGTGAATTCTTTTCTCGATTCATTCACATAAACCAAATCAATTAAGAGGTGGCCAAGCTCTTAATCGCATTAAGAAAAATAATTCATAGACTATATGGAAATCACAATCTTGGATAGAATATTAGGGGATAAAAATATGATAAATTTTATTCTCATCAAATCCCTCCACACTTAAACTCTTGCCCGTTCTCGAGCAAGACAAATCTGAAGCAAAACTAAAACAAGACAAGCTGGCTAACTATTAAAATTTTGGAGGTCATTCTTCACAGGATGTTCGCCCTCTTGCATGCCTTGATCCAGTATTTAATGATCCTTCCATTCGTCCACTTCTTGTTCCTCTTTAACTTGTCAAAGAATTATCTTAAATCGCCAATCCTCATGTTCCCAAGTGAAATCAACAATAAAGGGGAGCAGGCATTTCGTCGCGTGAACAATTTTAGGACTAAAGTAAAAACTCATTGTTTTCATAATCAAAATGCAGCAAGATTTAAAGTATTCCCTCATAATAAAATATATATGTTTTTTCGAATAAGTCAAAACAGGGAATGTTATTACTATAGGCTTGCTTATGTATCACATCTCCACCACTAGCATGAGTTCATTGCATCAAAAGGTGACAAGGGGTTTGGGATCTAGGGATGAGTGTATTTTATGCTCCATCTCACCCTTTTCTTATGCTTTTAGTGTGAGTGCATTTTATGCTCCATCTCACACTTTATTTCTTCTCTTCTTCCCTTTCTCTCTTTTTCTTTTTCTTTTTTTTTTTCGAAAAAGGCATCACCATTTTCATACCAATCATTGAACTCACTATCATGGTCTCAACATTTCTACTAAAGCAAGTTCTAGAATAATCAAACCATGTTAGATGGTCATAAACCAAATGCTCATAGGGGTCAAATTTGTATTGCATCTTGCTCGTTGATCATTCCAACTACTGAGGTACCTTTCATAGCCAAAAATTTTGGCTAGATTTGCTTGCATCATTTCTTGTCTATCGCTCCTAAGCACATGATTCATGGTGGTTTGCAATCATTCAAAAACAAGTCTCTAGGGAGCAAAGATTTCGAAAGGAAAGGTTAGAGAGTGATAATCGAAGCATGCTAGAGTCCAAAAAAATTTATCAACCCTTTAATCCTCCCCCACACTTAAGATATACATTGTCCTCAATGTATGGAATATGCAAAACAAGAACAAGGAGAGAAAGATTTAAGAGGAATTCCCTAAATGCCTCGTTGAGATCCTGCAGATGCGAGATATGAAAAAAACACACTCATAAGAGAGAAAAAAAAAATTGAACAAAACAAACAACTAAACTTAATGGGCTGCCTCCCACAAGCATTCCTTTTAATTCGTGAGCTTGACTTTCACCTTTCTTTCATGGCGGTTTCAAAGAGAGAATGGACCCATGGTGGATGGGTTGCTCCCCTTCAATATAATGCTTCAATCGCTGCCCATTTACCTTGAATGTACTCTCATCATCATTATGCAGTTCAATTGCTCCATGAGGGAATACCCTAGCCACTTCAAAGGGTCCGCTCCACCTGGTTTTCAACTTCCCAGGAAATAGCTTGAGGCGAGAATTAAAGAGCAAAACCTTGTCACCTTCCTTGAATTCCTTCCCTGCAATACAAGAGTCATGCCTAGCTTTGGTCTTTTCTTTGTAAGTGCGGGCATTCTCATATGCCTAATTCCTCCATTCTTCTAGCTCGTTGGCTGAAGTTTCCTTGCATCACTTGCATTGCTTAGATCAAAATTTAAAAATTTGGTAGCCCAATAAGCTTTATGTTCCAACTCAACGGGTAGATAGCATGCTTTGCCRAAAACTAATTGGTAAGGAGACATACCAATTGGGGTTTTAAATGCAGTACGGTAAGCCCAAAGTGCATCATCTAACTTCAAGGACCAATCTCTCCTNATATATTCATTAACATGGTTAGGCTTTCCACAGCCCTAGCAAGAAATAAATCAGTTCATGATAAGAGAATTAAAGCAAACAAAGGGAAAGAAAGAACTCTTGAATTTGCCCATGGTGCTGAGATCTCCTCTCTTTGCCGCCACCTTCTTCTTGAAGTTTCTTGAATTCTTGATCATCTTCCCTCTGTTTCTTGACTTCTTTTCTCCTCTCTTGACTGATTGCTCAATGCAATTCGTGATCCCCTCCAGAGATTGAGTGATCTTAAAGCTGGTCCACCCCCTCCTTTTTATAGCTTAAAGGGGAGGGGGTGGTCTCCTACTTCCTCTTGAAGTTGATCTTACAAAAATAGAAAGTCCTATCCTAATTCTACTCTTATCTCTTTATCTAATGAACTCAATCCCTTTATCTCTCTAAGATTACATCAAGAATTTAGATCTGGGAGGACTCTTCTCAGTTTCTTGTTCTTGGATTTGTATTAGACCTCCTCTGCGAATTGGGCTTCAGCCAGGCCTTTCTGCAAGTTGGGCTTCAGCTGTGGATTGGGCCTTCCTATGAAAGGTGTGGCTTTTTCTCTTATCTTTCCAGTGGGTCTTGAATCAGCCCAATCGGAGTTCGGATACGCGAGTTAGGCCCAGATTAATTAACGATGTCGAAACTGTGAAAAATCATCCGATTTGTCTTTCTTTGCTCCTGATGCCTTCTTTCATGCCCTGAACCAAAATACAAGAAATATGAGTCCAATTAAGTACTAATTTAGTATCAAAGACAAAATAATTGGGGATAAAAAATATGATAAATTCTACTCTCATCAAGAATGTTCTTAGCCATTGGAAAGACTTACGGAGTTTATCCTGCCAAGGCTGACATTGATGTGTTATCAAAGAAGTTGGAGCATCTTGTCTCAACTGCTAGGGTTACACCCCAAAGCACATGCAGTGTGTGTTTGGATGAAACTTTGAACTCAGATCATTTTTCAGTTATATCATGGACCTTGGAGATTGATGGGAAAAATTGGAAAGTTACACATAACCCCTAAACTTGATTATGGTACTACACTAGGTGTTGGATTGGGTTGTCTTTAATATGCCAATTAGTGAGATCCATTGAGAATCAAAACATGGGTATATTGGGGCACTTTGAGATTTCACTTGAGTGGGTGATCATAGTGATAGGATCGGCCCCTTTATCGAACAAAGTGAATGATAGGGCTTACACTCTCTCTGATGGAAACCTAAACTGCTGACAATGGATTTCAACTATGTTTGAGATTTGGTTTTGCAAAATATATTTATGATATATATTTAATGTTTTATGAAAAATGTTTGCAAAAGGTTTTAATTCTCGGGATCCATCTGAGCAGAGAGCGTGACACTGTACCTTTCAACCAAGGGAGAGGCCCTTCCCTATCGGGCAGTGTTGTGATCATTATGGGTTGAGAGGTTAAGTGTAAGCGACCATTAAGGGCTGATTACCTGATGAGCTTTATCTTACTTAAGTCCATTATCCTTGGGTCTTCATAGGATGGATGAATTCAATGATTATTTAAGTATAAATGTTGGGCCCATATTGAGCCCATAGTGATGTGCTCAAGGGTTCACTGTGGTTAACAATGAATTCAATCAAGCCTTTTCACAAAAGTTGGGCTGAACCCATATGAACTTATATGAGGTCATTATGGGGTCCCACACCATACAAATCAGGCCTAAGTTGGCCATGCAACACCCTTGGATCATGAAGCTTTAGGCCCATAATTAATATGATTAATTAAGCTATCAACATGACAGCTTAAGTTGTCATGTGATGGCGTGCTGTCGTAGGCACCCAAAAATAAACCTCTACTCGTAAAGATGAAATGTAGTAGTGCGAGTAGGGATCATTCCCATAGAGAGTATCTAACCCAAATTATGTGCTATGTGAATCAAAGATGGAAAGGGGTGTATGTAACGGAAATCAGATTTAAAATAAGGAAAATCAGAATTAATAAAGAATGCAACTTAAATGATAATTTAGGTAACTTCGAGTGCTGAAATTAATCAAGGAACAAATCTTGGTCTAGGATAACATCCACCATCAGAATTACACTACTGCTCATCGATGCAAAGATAAATCAATTCAGACTCTGAATATTCATTGTAGGAATTAATTTCCTACATCTTCCTACTATCAGTTAATCGGAAAACAAGTGATCCTCTTAACCCTTACTACTGAACAACCCCTAAACAAGCATTAAAGATTTAATCCAGCAATAACATTAAACATTAGAGATCGATGAAGCTAAACCTTGCCCGTCCTCGGGCAAGACAAAATTCAATCAAAAACAAAACAAACAACTATCTTACCGATCTTTAAACTCAATCTTCCTTCCTCTTTTTCCACAAATATCCTACGTTGGTTATTGCGAACTATTAAGTCAACACAACCAAGTTATACTCAACTCATCTATCAGCCAATCCCTTCTTTACTACAACAAACCAGGTAGTAAACTAGGGAAAACATTTTTACTTGCTCTCTTTTTTCTTTCTTTTTTTCTTTTTTCTCCTTGGTGGAAGTGAGTGCATTTTATGCTCCATCTCACTTTTAGGACTTTGTCAGTGAGTGCATTTTATACTCCATCCCACTGTTAAGATTACTTGGTCAATAGGTGCTATGCTCCGTCCTACTAATTGAATTGCTGGCTAGTAGGTGCATTTTATGCTTCATCCTACTATTGAATTGCTTGGTTGGTAGGTGCATTTTATGCTCCCTCCTACCAATTGAATTGCTTGGTAAAATATTTACCATATTTACTTAAACCTGAATTTAGGACTAGCTTAAAAGGGATGGCTTCAAATGAATGGTGTACTCCTTGATCATATTTCTTTACTCATTTCACAAGAATTTTCCCAGAATACTGTTTCAATTGATTTCAAAAGAGTTGAGTTTTTTTTTTTTTTTTTAAATGCAGAAAAACACGACCTAAATCAAATTTTAAAATACAACCTAAATTCTAACCTAAATCCTAAATCCCCGCCCCCCCACAATTAAATCTTACATTGTCCCCAATGTAAGGTAAAATGCAAAGAAAGGGCAGAAACAACTAAACTATAAATGCAAAAACAAGAAAAAAAAGAAAAACAAACTTCCCTGTTTTTAATTATCATAAACTGGATCCTCTAACTCTTGTGGTTGCAACTTCTGATGCCTTCCCCTTCCATCCATCATGGGTGGGTTCAGCCTTCTTTGTGGTTGACAGGAAGGTTTTGCTTGCTCTTCAAGTAAGATGCGATGCATGCATGTAGACGTGTTGATTTCTTTGATATCTGCAATCGTACAACCGATAGCCGTCTTATGCTCCTTGAGAACCCGCACAATCTGCTCTTCTTGTGGTGTGCTAAGGCTACTAGAGATAATCACCGGTAATGTCTCTCCATCTCCAAGGAATACATGCTTGAGGTGATTAGGGAGAGGCTTCAATTCTGGAACGGGGGCTTGCAAAACAGAGGGTAAAAGTCTCCTGTTAGAAATCGGCAATATAACATAAGGAGCATTACCTGACTGTTGTAAGTCTGGAGATTCATCCAATGCTGCAACAGTTTCCTGCAAATCAGCATTCAGCATTGGCTCCTCTCTCTCAAGATGTTTACTAATGGAGACGTCTAATCCATCCTTTCCATTAAGTTCGAAGACTTCCTGTGCCAAAGAATCAATCGCATCAACAGAACAAATAGGATTATCATCAGTAGGATATTTAATGGCATCATAAATATTAAACTTAATAATCTGACCATCAAATTCCATGGTGAGTGTGCCATTATAAACATCTATCTTAGTCTTGGATGTTTTTAAGAATGGTCTTCCTAACAGAATAGGAGTGGTTTGATCATCGTTATCCATATCAAGCACATAAAAATCAGCAGGAAATACCAAATCATTTACTTTCACAAGAACATCCTCAACTACACCCTTAGGATAGGCATTAGATCTATCAGCTAATTGAATCACAACACCANAATGATTGAGGAGGAGGAAGCTTTTCAATCAGTTCTATTTTGGCTTTATCTACTTCGATGCCCCCGGAAGACACCTTATGCCCTAGAACGATTCCTTCCCTAACCATGAAATGGCATTTTTCCCAGTTCAAAACAAGATTAGACTCCTCACATCTTTGAAGTACCTTTTCCAAGTTATGCAAGTAGTCATCGAATGATGATTCGTAGATGGAGAAATCGTCCATGAAGACTTCCATTAAGTCATCGATGAAATCACCAAATAATGACATCATACAACGTTGGAAGGTAGTAGGCGCATTGCATAGTCCAAATGGCATTCTCCTAAATGCAAAGGTTCCATATGGGCATGTGAAAGTGGTCTTCTCCTGATCTTCAAGTGCAATAGGGACTGAAGATACCCGGAGTAGCCGTCTAGGAAGCAATAATATTCGTGCCCTGCATGTCTCTCTATCATTTGATCAATAAATGGCAGAGGGAAGCGATCTTTCCTAGTGGCCTCGTTCAGCTTTCGATAGTCTATGCATACCCTCCAGCCAATTATTGCTCTTGTGGGAGTTGATTCATTATTTCCATTTAGACTTACAGTAATCCCACCCTTTTTTGGTACGACTTGAACAGGACTTACCCATGATGAATCAGAAATCGGATAGATAATACCTGCTTTGAGCCATTTCAGAATTTCTGCCTTTACTACCTGTTGCATTTTAGGATTGAGCTTCCTTTGCGGTTGTGCCTTGGGACTGCAGCCTTCCTCCATCAAAATCTTATGTGTGCATACCAAGGGGTTAATCCCTTTCAAGTCGGCAATGCTCCATCCGATGGCTAGTATGTGCTGTTTCAGCACTCTCACCAGTTTTTCCTCTCGGAGACCTGTCAAATCAGCAGAGATAATCACGGGTAAGGTGGACTCTTCTCCCAGAAATATATATTTTAAATGAAAAGGTAAGGGTTTAAGTTCCAAAGCTGGAGGTGCTTTGATGGAAGGTAATAATTGTTTAGAGGAGGTCGGCCCATCTAGTGGTAGAAATCTCCCTTGTCTTGGCTTGCACTCTTCTTGGTCGGCCTCTAAAAAATTCATCGCCTCTTTTACCTCTTCCTCCATGACCTGTATGTCATCACAAGAAATAATAATACAGATTTCAAACAGGTCATCTAACTTTGATTTATTAATTTTGGCTGCCACCACATCAATAGAGTCGATTGCATATATCTCATGTTCTTTCGTGTTGGGATACTTTAGGGTTTGGAAAACGTTAAATATCACTTCTTCACCATTGATCCTAAGAGTAAGTTGACCCTTTTGTACATCAATTAAAGCATTACCGGTTGCAAGAAAGGGTCTCCCTAGAATTAATGGCATCAATCTATCCTCCTCCATATCCAACATGATGAAATCAACAGGGATGATGACCTACTTTAACTAAGACATTTTCCACTATTCCCCTAGGGTATTTAATGCTTTGATCGGCCAACTGTAGGGTAATAGTGGTAGATGTTAGTTCATGCAATCCATGTCTTTTAAAAATAGAGTAGGGCATTAAATTTATATTGGAACCAAGGTCACATAAAGCTTTCTCAAATTCAGCGTTGCCTATGGTGCAAGGTATAGAAAAACTCCCTGGATCTTTCAGTTTTGGAGGTAGCTTATTTTGAAGAATGGTCGAACATTCTTCATTTAGCTTTACCATCTCGCAATCCTCCCACTTCCTTTTGTTGGACATCACATCCTTCAGGAATTTGGCATACTCCGACATCTGTAACAATACATCAAGAAGAGGGAGATTAATATGGATCTTTATAAACACTTCCAAAAATTTTTCAAATTGCTTATCTAATTTAGCCTTCAAGACTCTTCTTGGGTAGGGRATAGGAAGTTTAATTTCATTTAAATTCAGTTTAGGGGTGCTTCCCTCATTCTCCTTTTGCAGATCGGCCACATCAGCTTCCTTGTTGTCTTCTTGGGCTTCGCCGATTGTCTTCCCACTTCTTAAGACTATGGCATTTACCTGCTCTCTGGGATTCTTCTCCATGTTGCTGGGTAGCCATCCCTCTTTTCTTTCCGACAACAGATTTACAATCTACCCCATTTGAACTTCTAAGTTTTTAATCGATGCTTCATGGCTTTGGAATTTTGCCTCAGCAGTATTAATGAACTTAGAAATTATCTCCTCCAAATTACTCTTTTTTTCTTGTGGGGGCGGCTGTTGTTGGAATCCCATGGGTGCCTTTTGATTGCTGTTCCATGAAAAATTTGGATGATTCCTCCACCCTGGGTTGTACGTGTTCGAATATGGGTTGAAATTTGACCTGCCAGCATGGGAGATAAAATTAGCATTCTCATGTGAAGTAAAATGACTACTTAATGGGAAATCAGAATTTGTATGTCCTATTTGACCACAAAAATCACATGGGATGCTAGATGGTGTATTAATTGCTACAATATTAAAAGTATCCAATTTCTTATTCAGATTAGCAAGTTGAGCAGATATGGNATCCCGGATTATACGTGCTCGAATAGGGATCATATTTCCTTTGCGGTTGCCCTGGAAAACCACCTGCCGCATTTACTTGCTCGACGGGCTCCTCTTGAAGAGTTGGGCACATATCCATTGGATGCCCTATTGTCGAACATATCCCACAAGCCTTCACCGTTTGCATATTACCTGCAACTAATTGACAAACAAGAGAGGCCAGACTTGAATTTGTTGTTCTAGGGAAGAGATATTTACCTCATTAGCATGCTTTGATGGAGGGTTAAGCCTATAGCCGAACTACTGAGAATTGGCCGCCATATTTGCAATCAGATTTCTCGAGGCCCCGGGAGTTTTATCTACTAAAGCCCCTCCACTAGCAGCATCGATCATGCTCCTATCAGTAGGTTGAAGTCCCTCATAAAAATATTGAATAAGCAGTTGTTCGTTGATTTGATGATGGGGACAGCTTGCACATAATTTTTTAAAGCGTTCCCAGTATTCATGTAGGGACTCCCCGTTGTATTGCCTTATACCGCATATTTCTTTTCTGATATTGGCTGCCCTTGAAGCTGGGAAGTACTTTTCTAGGAATAGCCTCTTCATCTCGCTCCATGTGGTAACACTCCCGGAAGGTAGATAATAGAGCCAATCCTTAGTCGAATCCTTCAAAGAAAACGAGAAGGCTCTCAATTTGATTTGCTCTTCAATTACCCCCATGGGTTTCATGCTCGTGCATACCACATGTAGCTCCTTCAAGTGCTTGTGAGGATCCTCACCTGCAAGACCATGAAAAGTGGGCAAGAGATGTATCAGTCCAGATTTCAATACAAAATTAGCATCAGCATCTAAAGCAGGAAAAATTATGCATAGGGATTGCTGATTCAAATCAGGTGCGGCAAGCTCTTTCAGGGTTTGGTTTCCAGCCATGATGTCCTCTTCTCTCAAATCAGATCCGCAAACAGATAGAGAATCGAAGGGTGGATGGTTCTCCTCAGAATGACTCTGAGCTTCCCTCCTTAACCTGCACAAAGTCCCTTCTATTTCTGGATCGAACTGCAAATTACCTTTCTTAGAGAATCGGGTTACAGGCATAATTTAAGCAAAACCTAATAAACCCTAAATGACATACCATAAAACAAATAAAAATAAATAAAAAAATCTAGAACAGTTAAATAAATAGATAAATGAATAAAACAGAAAACAATCTATGCTAAAACACAAACAATCAAAGTGATCTATAGAAAAAAAAAGGATTTTTTTTTGAAAATTTCAAGAACTAAACCATGATCACGAGAAGCACAAAACTGATTAGAAAAACTCCCCGACAATGGCGCCAAAATTTGGCGTGTTGTCGTAGGCACCCAAAATTAAACCTCTACTCATAAAGATGGAATGTAGTAGTGCGAGTAGGGATCATTCCAGAGTATCTAACCCAAATTATGTGCTACGTGAATCAAAGATGGAAGGGGGTGTATGTAACAAAAATCATATTTAAAATAAGGAAAATCAGAATTAATAAAGAATGCAACTTAAATGAGAATTTAGGTAACTTCGAGTGCTGAAATTAATCAAGGAATAAATCTTGATCTAGGATAACATCCACCATCAGAATTACACTATTGCTCATCGATGCAAAAATAAATCAATTCAGACTTTGAATATTCATCGTAGGAATTAATTTCCTGCATCTTCCTACTATCAGTTAATCGGAAAACAAGCGATCCTCTTAACCCTTATTACTGAACAACCCCTAAACAAACGTTAAAGATTTAATCCAGCAATAGCATTAAACATTAGAGATCAATTAAGCTAAACAACACAAGCCCAAGCGGTTGCATTTAATTTAGTCGATTGTTCTTCCTAGGATCTAACAATTTAGTCAACTGTTCTTCCTAGGATCTAACAATTTAGTCGACTGTTCTTCCTATGCCAAAGAATCAATCGCATCAATAGAATAAATAGGATTATCATCAGTAAGATATTTCATGGCATCATAAATATTAAACTTAACAATCTGACCATCAAATTCCATGGTGAGTGTGCCATTATAAACATCTATCTTAGTCTTGGATGTTTTTAAGAATGGTCTTCCTAGCAGAATAGGAGTGGTTTGATCACCATTATCCATATCAAGCACATAAAAATCAGCAGGAAATACCAAATCATTTACTTTCACAAGAACATCCTCAACTACACCCTTAGGATAGGCATTAGA
>NW_010729582.1:0-11210 GCF_000365185.1 Nelumbo nucifera
TTTTCATGAATAAAAGTCAAGTGGGTCGGCTAGGAGAGTGACTTTTGAACATCCTCTCTTCTAGTCTGGCCGAACACTCTTCTCCTCTCCTTCTTCTTCTTTCTTTTTCTTTTCTTTCTTCTTTCTTCTTCTCTACTTTGACCTAGAAACAACTAGGGTTTATTCACAGTAACTATTTATTATTGTTCCAACTTTAATAAAGTAAGAAAGGTTGAAGAAAAGAATAGAAGAAAGAAAGAGAAGAAAATAGGAAGAGAAAGGGAAGGGAAAGAGAAGAAAAGAAGAAAAGAAGAAGAAAAGAGGGAAGACTAGAAAGGAGAAATCTGTTCACTTCTCCTTAGGAAAATTACAGCAGATATAAGAGAGAAAGAATAACATGAAAAAGACAATATTGTCCCTGTTAACTACTTCTAACAATTCTGACACTCCCCCTCAAGCTGGAGCATATATATCATAAAGTTCCAACTTGTTACAAATATAGTCTATCCTCGAGCGACCCACACTTAGTAAAAATATCAGCTACTTGGTCTTCAGATTTAACATAGGGAGTAACAACCTCTCCACTTGTCACTTTCTCTCTCACGAAATGGCAGTCAACTTCAATGTGTTTAGTCCTTTCATGAAGCACTGGATTAGAGGCCATATGTGTTGCATCTTGGTTGTCACAAAACAATTTAATGGGTTGACAAATTGTGATATTCATCTCCCAAAGAAGATGCCTCAACCAAACTAGCTCACAGGTAGCATGGGCCATTGCCTTGTATTCAGCTTTAGCGCTACTCCTAGCAACTACGTTCTGCTTCTTGCTCTTCCAAGTAATGAGATTTCCACACAAGAAACTACAATAACCTGTAGTAGACTTCCTGTCCATCGGAGACCTTGCCCAATCTGCCCAACCTGTTGTAGATTTCCTGTTCGTCGAACACCATCTCAATGAGCAGTTGTTGGATTCTGCATGAATTGACCAAGGACTCCAACACTAAAGGAGATGTCAGGCCTACTAATGGTAAGATAGATCAACTTGCCTACTAGTCTCCGATATCTTGTAGGGTCTTCTAATGGCTCCCCCTAACTATCAGTCATCTTCACATTGGGATCCATGGGAGTTTCAACTAGATTGGATCCTAACAACCCAATTCCATCCAATATATCTAAAACATACTTTCTTTAGGACAGAGAGATTCCCCACTTCGATCGAGCTACCTCAATTCCAAGAAAGTACTTCAAGGTTCCTAGATCTTTAGTTTGAAACTAGGACATGAGAAAAGGTTTCAGCTAAGAAAGAGAGAAATGAGAGATAGAAGAGAATGGGAGAAGCTTAGAAAATTAGGTCTGGTCGTCCCTTTCATTAGATTATATACTCATAAATAAAAGAGAGTACAAAGACAAGTATGCCCTTAGTAAGTAGGCTATTTGTGAGAACTTAAAAACACTCTTAACTTAAAACATAAACTAATGGGCCTAAGGCCCAATAATTCCCTAACTATGCTATGTAAATAAAAAACATGTTATATCAGCCCAAAACTCAACAGTATGAATGCCATTTTTGAATCACGAGAACCACGACCATGAGCTCCTTCTCATAAACTGACTTAGACAGGCCTGTGGTTAGATGGCTTTTCTGAAATATGCAATGGGTTTCCCTTCTTGAAGCAACATTGCCCCTAAACCACTACTAGATGCATCACATAGAATTATAAAATCTTTTATTGAAGTCCAATAAGGCTAATGTGGTTAGGGAAGAGAGACGCCTTCGAAGCATCAAAATCCCATTGATCATCATCTGTCCACTCAAAAAATCCTTCTACAAGAGTTGTGTTAATGGCACAACAATCAAACTGTAGCCTTGTATGAAGAGCCAGTAATACCCAATAAGGCCTAAAAAGCCTCATAGGCCTTTCATCGTGGTGAGTCTAGGTGACTCCAGCAAGCTCTTTACCTTCTCTGGATTAGCCAAAACCCAACTAGATTCTACATTGTGACCAAGATAATGAACTTGTGCTTGGCCAAAGGAGCATTTGGATTCTTTGATATAAAGTTGATATTGCCTCAAGATATCCATGGTAAGATGCAAATGATGCAAGCAGTGTTTTAAAAGCGCAAGGCACTAAAAATAACACAAGGGACTTTGCGCCTAAGGTGCAAGGCGCAAGGCACAAGGCAAGGCATGTGCCTTTTTGAAGCAAGGTGCAAAATTACATAATATGCCAAAAAATGCATATATATATATATTAAACATAATATTAATAAAAATATAAACTTAAATTTTAAAATAAATATTTTAGAAAACCTATTATCTAAAATTAAAACACATAAACACAACATGTAAAGTGTATTCAAATGAAAATTTAAAAATAAAATCAAACATATAAAGCATTTTCAAGCATGTAAAACCTACAATTTCTTTTTTTCCTGAATTGCATTACTTCAAACAAGTCCATGTACTAAGCTTCGAGAACCCCCTATTTGCTAATGTTTCTCATGCATTCGTCCTAGTCCAATATCTTCTTAAAAGGCAATTAAAAATATAAAATCATTTTTTTGTGTAAGGATTAAGAATTTTAAGACCCTAACATGGACTTGTTTGGGCTAGCCTTGAGGGGCTTGGTTAGGGGTCCAGAGGTGGAGCCCCTGACCAAGTCGTTAGGTTCAAAAAAGAACAAAAAGTGAAAAAAAATAAAAAAGGTGCACGCTTGGGCTGAAGTGCAAGGCTACCAACCACACACCTAGGTGCATCAAGTGTGCACCTTTTGAAAGTGTTGCGCCTAGAGCCTAGGCAAGGCGCATACCTTAAAATGCACATCACCTGAGTGCAAAGGCATGCCTTTTAAATCACTGGATGCAAGTGCTTCTCCCAACTTGAGCTGTAAACTAATATGTCATCAAAGAAAACCAATATAAAGTGCCTCAAGTAAGATCAAAGCATGTGGTTCATAAGAGCTTGAAACATGGATGACACATTGGTCAGCTGAATGGATGACCAAGAATTCATAATGGCCATCATGAGTGCAGAATGCTGTTTTGTGTGCTTCAACTCGTCAAGCAATTCACCAACAATAAGAATGGGAAAATAGTCTCTCACTGTATTATGGTTCAAGACTCTATAGTCTACACAAAATCTCCAAGAGTCATCTTATTTTTAACAAGTAGAACTAGAGAAGAAAAATGGCTCTGGATGGGTTGAATCACCTTCTTGTTGAGGAGTTCTTGAAAACTTTTTTCAATTTCATTCTTTTGATAGTAAGGTTAGCTTATGGACCATTGCACTTTAAGAATATAGGTTTCAGTTCCCTTTCTGTATATGAAAATCTTTTTGTAAAGCAAGGTGGGGGGGCAGTTTTTTTATCAGTCCCTATGTACTTCATCTTGTTGTAGATGTTTTGTTTTTCTTAATATATTCTTGCTTTACCTTGTCTAAAAAAACATTGGTTAGGGCTAAACCCTGCACCAGGAGTATTCTGTGATCATGTTCTCTCCAAGAAGGCAAGCCAGTTGACTCTTCAAGAACGTCATGGTATTCACAAAGCAGAAGGCCCAAAGCATTTTGGTGATCAATCGCATGCTATTCTATTGTGGATAATACTAGGCCCGTATGGGAGGAGCCCATTTGTATTAGTTGGCTTCGTATCATAACTGAGGCAAGGCTGGACTGTTTAGTGTCATCAAGTGAAGTACCAATGAGATGAACCAAGATACCATCTACTACAAAATCCATAGTAAGTCAACCCCATTCACATACCACAAGACCCAAGTAGCTCAACCATTGGATGCCCAGAACAAAATTCACCTGACTAAATTCCAATGGGAACAAATCCATAACAAGCTTTTGCATATAAAGAACCATATCCTTACAAACTCCATTACAACTTAGATTTTTCTTCTCATTAACATAATCATTTAGTAAGAATTATCAGATAAGAAAGTACACATTAGGGAGAGGTAAACTCTCTTAACTCTCCCCCCAAGAAGCAACAAATTACAAAATAGCCCAAAACAATTGATTCCTTCCCACCCCTTGTTTAGCAAGTGTATCTGCAAAAGAATTAGCACACCTTTTAACCCAATGCAGTTTTATTTCCATTCCGTGGGTCAGTCTGAATTTCCTTTTTCATTGATAAAGTTCTACAAGCCATCATCCTCCTCGTTCTCTAGCCAGCCTATTGTCAATTTTGAATCTCCTTCAATGATCAGCCTGCTTATGTTCAATTCCTTGGCCTTTTTTCTCCCTCCAACATAGCCAATATCTCTGCTCAGAGTGAATTTCCCACACTGATTGGGCCTGAATACAAGGCTATAACTTTGCCTTCCTCATTCCAGAAAACTCCTCCAACACCTACAGGGTCAGGGTTACCTTCACTACCCGCATCAAAGTTCTACTTAAGGAAACCAACTAGGGAACATTGGAGAGGAAACCTCTTTACTTGGAGCTGAATTTGCTACTTCCTTCCACTTATTTAGCAAAGTCGTTGCAGAAACATCAGTAAAAAGATCTAAGGATTTCACCCATTGCACCACTCTTACCATGATTACTTCGATAATTGCTTCTCTGCTTCTTTCTTTTTCACAAAAATTCTTTGGCTCCTCTCCTCCCAAACTGTCCAACAGACTGCAGTTCTTGTACATCTCCACAGCACCTTACCCCTCTTCTTAATCCCACTAACAGCATGAGTCAAACAGGCTTCGAACATCCGGAGAGGAAGTCCACCTGCAACAAAACAAAGAAAGAAACAATTCCCAAATAGACAAAACAAAGGGGCAAGATATTAATAAGTGAAACCAAGACTCACCATGTGCTTTACAAAGAATACACCAATTAGGAGATAAACACCAAAAAGGCGTCTTTCTTTGAAGTAGGTCACAAGTGTTGGTCCTTTCCAAGAGTACTTCCCAACAAAAGGCCCCAACCCTTGGAGGAACTGATTTACCCCAAACCTCGTTAACTGGAAAAGGTTGCCCAAGACTATCATGAGGAAGTGATAAAGCTTTGAAGAAAGAGGCATAGGTAAGGGAAATGGAAGAGTCAAGAGTCCAAACCCAGAGTCTAATTTGGAGAAATCCAAACAGACCCCATGCAAGGTTTGAAGAAGTGTCAAAACATTATCCAACTTCGAATCTCGGATACCCCTCCTAAAACCCAAGTCCAAATCTACCTTAGAACCTACACCAAAATGAGTACAAAAAGTAGACACTGGCTCTTCTTTAAAGTTGGAGATAACGAAAAGAGAAGGGAATTGTTCTTTTAAAGGCAAATTCCCAACCCAAACATGTTCCCAAAACTTTACCAGGTTCCAAAAGCAAGGGTTATACCTTATGAAAGGAAGGAAAAAGGGAAGGATGACATGTATCGATCTCCAAGGAGATCTCCAAAGCCATTTCCCTAGCAAAGCCATATTCCCTTTTTGTATGTTACCAATTCGGCAGTTCCTAGTCCACCAAAATTCCTACTTCTACTAACCACCTCCTAACTAACCCTATGGTCCCTTCTTTCCTCCCTTGGATCCCACAGAAAGTCTCTCATTAGTTTCTCCAATCTTCTACACACCCCATTGGTATTTTGAACACTGATAAGAAATAAACAGGAAGGTTAGCTAGAGTTGATTTTATCAAAGTGATCCTGCCCCACAAGGTTCCATAAGCTTCCATTCCTTGGATTGTCTCCTAAGGGAAGACCCAAATAACTCATTGGCCACTAAGAGACTTCACAACCCAAAATAGATGCACATTCCACAACCTCCCTCTCATCCATGTTTATCCCCACTACACAGCTCTTGTTGAGATTAATTTGTAGATTTGACATATGTTCAAAGAGTTGAATTATCATCTTCAAGTTCCTAAACCAACTTAGATTATCACATTCACAGAATACGATCGTATCATCAGCAAACTGCAAATGGGTTATGGGTACTCTATCTCTTCCCATTCTCAACCCTCTCACTAGCTCGCTAGAATCTGTTATAGTGATTAGCTTCCCTAGGCCATCAGCAACTAATGTGAATAGAAAAGGAAAGAGAGGGTCTCCCTGTCTAATTCCTCCAATAGCTAGAAAATCATCCACTACAGTCTCATTAATGAAGATAGAATAGCTGCAAGTCCTAATACACCCAGGGATCCACTTACACCACCTTAGCTCCAAATCCAAAGTTCCTCATAACTTCCACTAAAAATGACCAATCCACTGAGTCATGGGTCTTCTCCAAACCAAGCTTGCAAACTGTTGAAGATTAATCAGCTTTATGATGTTTTTTATGAGTAGATGTTTTATGTTAGTTGTTAGATAGGAGGTGGGGACCACAGTGGTTATGTGAATCCAAATTTTATTATGTTTTTGTGTCTTATATATGCTGTTTTATGTCTTGCCGCCCTATAAGAGCATAGTTGTCTTTGTACTGCTCTATTATTTTTAATATAAATAATAAGTGAAGGGGGCGGCCAGATTATTGCTCTCCTTTCTTTTCAACTTCTCTTCTTCTCCTTCTCTCTTTCTTCTTTCTTCAAGAAACTCCTTTTATTTCATATTTTTTAATTCATCAAGCTTTCTACTTGGTATCAGAGCAGCAGCTAGGGTTTCTAGAAGCATTCTCATGCCCTAGATCAGACAACTGCATGAAGTAATAAAGGGCTGATCGATCTGCTGTAGATTGCCCAGTTCTTGGATTTTTTGGTGGGATCTAGTCATCAGGAAGGTGATCTACTGTTCGGCATCAAAATCAGGAAGAACTAGAGTATGGGGAAGAGTCCCAAAAAAGATGGACTCTTTGTTTTTGATCTGATCTTGGGCGGCCATGTATTGTTAGTTTTTTTTTATTTTCTGAAGAGTGCGGTTTGGTTTCTGGATTTTTCTGAGCCTCTTGGAGTGATCGATTCACTCCTCTCTATTGGGAGGCGTGGGGAGGAAGAGATTTCTCTCCAGCCAGGGTTTTCTTCTTCCGGAAGGGTTTGTTTCTGTATGTGTGATATTAAATTGTTTTTGGAAGGTTTCCAATCTATTTTTTCTTACTGTAGAACTGTTTGAAGTAAGATGGAGAGTTGGAATACCGAGATGAAATCTACCGATACTGTGGGACTGGGTGTTGGAGGTAGTAGTGATATTTTTTGGTCTGGGATAATTACTATAGTAAAACTTGATGGTACAAATTATTTGGAGTAGGCACAATCAGCTATGATGGCTATTGGTGCCCGTGGAAAATTAGGGTATTTCACTAGAGAGGAGAAGAAACTTGATATAGACTCTTCCCGATGGGTGCAAGAGAACTACATGGTAATGTCCTGGCTGTGTAATTCTATGTTACCTCATATTGTAAAAAATTTCCTATGGGCTAATACTACTAAGGAGATTTGGGATGGAGTGACCGAAACCTACTCTTAGAAACAAAATGAAGCCAGAGCCTATCAATTAAGGAATCAGGTGATAAGTATGAAACAGGGAGAAAAACCTCTTGCTGTGTATTTCTCCATGCTGAAAACCCTATGGCAGGAAATAAATCACTTAGAAACTGTGGTATGGGAAAGTGTAAATGGTGCAACAATCTATCACAGACTGGTAGAGAGGAATAGGGTTTTTGAGTTCTTGGCAGGGCTAAACCCTGAGTGCTAGGCAGCATATTCTTTCTAGGGAGGGTGTGACACTCTCTCAAGCCTATGCGTTTGTCTTTGGAGAGGAGAGTAGGAGGAATGTAATGCTAAGACAGCCTGGGATTGACCAGTCGGCTATGGTTGGTACAACAAAACCTAAGCCGAATGGAGAYAGGGGGARTAGTKARACTAKAAGGGAAGATAAGAAGGACTTGGTGTGTGATTATTGCAAGAAGCCTAAGCATACCAGGGACACTTGCTAGAAGCTTCATCCAAATCTTATGCCTGCCTGGATAAGGAACAAGAAGGGAAATGCAAATGTAGCCACTACAGGAAACTCTTCGGTCCCTCTTTCCCAAACGGATTGGGAATCCATTGCAGTAGCAGCAATGAGGACAGAATTGGAGAGGTTTGGACAGCTTATGAGTAAGAAAGATTCACCTAGCACTAGCCTTCCAGATGGATAGTAGAATGCAAGAGCCAGCTACACCTCTTCCTTTGCACATACAGGTAGTTCATATGCAACTGCAAATCTTGCATCCACTTCAGGTAAGGTGGGACCTCCCTGGATTATAGACTCAGGAGCATCTGAGCACATGACTAATGCCCTTACCCTTTTCAGTTTCTATCAGTTGTGTTCTGGTAAAGACAGAGTCTCTACAGCAGATGGTTCACATATTCCCATTGCTGAGAAAGGGACAGTTAGAGTGACCAATGATATAACTCTGTCTTCTGTTTTACATTTCCCTAGACTTCATACCAACCTACTGTCTGTTAGCTCTTTGACAAAGAATTTGAATTGTTCTGTAACTTTTCTTCCTGGTAATTGTGTTTTACAGGATTTGGAGTCAAAGAAGATGATTGGGAGTGGTCGTGAGATGAATGGAGTCTACCTTCTGGATGAGATTCCGAGACATCAGAGCCATCATGTTAGCAGCAGCAATAGTAGTGGGTCAGAGTCAGTGAACCAGATTATGCTCTGGCACAATTGCTTGGGACACCTTTCTTTTAGCTCTTTGAAATGTTTTTTCCCAAAGTTGTTTGAGTTTGTTCAGTTATCTACTTTGGAGTGTGAGAGTTGTCAGTTAGGAAAGCATTGTAGACAGTCTTTTAAACCAAGTAATAAAAGAAGTACTTTTGCTTTTAATATTGTTCACACTAATGTATGGGGGCCATATCATATCCCTTCCATGGGAGGATTCCGATACTTTCTCTTGTTTGTGGATGATTATACACGACATTCTTGGATATATTTGATGAGATCACGTGATGAGGTTCCTAACTTGGTACGACAGTTCCACCAAATGGTTCTCACACAATTTAGAGTGAGAACTAAGGTTTTTAGATCAAATAATGCCAGAGAGTATTTTGAGAAGGACCTGACCACGTATTTCCTAGAACATGGGGTAATTCATCAGAGCAGTTGTACATATACACCACAACAGAATGGAGTTGCTGAGAGAAAAAACAGATACATCGTGGAGGTGGCAAGGAGTCTTATGATTTGTGCTTCAGTTCCTATGCAGTTCTGGGGAGATGCAGTTCTTATAGCCGTGCATTTGATTAACTGTCTTCCTTCACAGACTTTGGGGTTTAAGGTGCCATTTAGTCTGCTTTTTCCAGATGGGGAGATATTTCATATACCTCTGAGGGTTTTTGGGTGTGTTTCCTTTGTTCACATTCTTGGCCCTCATCACAAGAAATTGGATCCTAAGGCCAAGAAATGTGTTTTTCTTGGGTATGCTCAAAACCAAAAGGGGTATTGTTGTTATGACCTAGTGTCGAGGAGCAGATTTGTCACAATGGATGTTACCTTCTTTGAATCCACCTTCTTCTTCTCGAGTGGTTCTCCTCAGGGGGAGAGTTTTGGGGAGGAAAACTCACAGCCTGTTCCTCTTCCTGTTTCTTTGGTGCCTTCATCAGTTCAGCCAGCACCTTCATCAGTTCAGCCAGCACATCCATTAGTTCAGCCAGCACCTGCACCTCTAGTTTCATTACCTGAGCCACTACGGGCAACCTCACAGAAATATCAGCGTCGACAGATGATGGTTGACTCCACACATCCTCAACCCACACCACTCTCTATCAGTCCTTCTGAAACTCCAGATTCAGTAGATACAGTTCCAGGTATTCCTCTTGAGCCTGAACCTATTATGTTTTCTGATGATAATGTTCTTGTCCCTAACACCATTATTGCAGTTGATCCCATTGACCTTGATCTTCCCATTGCACTTCATAAGGGGAAGAGAAAGTGTACAGCCCATTGCATTTCAAACCATCTTTCCTACAGTGCCTTATCACCCTCCTACCGTGCTTTTCTTTCTTCCTTGGATTCTGTGTCTATACCCAGGAATGTTACTGGGGCTCTCTCCAAACCTGAGTAGAAAACAACCATCCAAGATGAGATGGAAGCTCTGGTTAAAAATCAAACTTGGGAAATAGTTGATCCCCCCCAAACAAGGAGACAGTCAAATGTAGATGGGTATTCACAGTGAAGTATAGGGTTGATGGCAAGATAGTGAGGTACAAGGCAAGGTTGGTAGCAAAAGGGTATACTCAGACCTACGATGTTGATTATCTGGAAACCTTTGCACCAGTAGCTAAGATGAGTTCAGTTCATATCCTTTTATCTCTAGAAACCACCTATTCATGGCCTTTGTTCCAGCTTGATGTCAAAAATGCCTTCCTCAATGGTGATTTACAGGAGGTATATATAGACATTCCAGCAGGCTTTTATGAGAATGTTGGTAAGGGAAAGGTGTGCAGACTCAGAAAATCTCTGTTTGGACTGAAATAGTCACCTAAGGCTTGGTTTGACAGGTTCAGAGGGGCACTCATCCGTTTGGACTGATCACACTCTCTTTGTGAAGAGGAGAGATGCTCTAGTGTCAATTCTGATTGTGTATGTGGATGATATAGTGGTGACAAGAAATGATCTGGAGGAGATTGATGATCTCAAAAAATCATTGCAACAAGAATTTGATATCAAAGATCTTGGTGAGCTCAAATACTTCTTGGGGATTGAAGTTGCAAGATCCAAGCATGGGATCTACATTTCACAGAGGAAGTATGTACTTGACCTATTGTGGGAGACTAGGAAGCTGGGGACCAAACCAACAGACACTTCTATTGATCCAAATCATAGAGTTAATGGTGTGGATGGTGAGTTGGTAAAGGATGTGGGGAGATATCAAAGAATGATGGGCCGACTGCTATATTTGTGTATAGCATGACCATATATTTCTTATGCTGTCAATGTTGTGAGTCAGTACATGCATGCACCTCAGGTTCAGCACTGGGAAGCTATTGAGAGGATAATTGCATATCTGAAAAAGCACCCTGGCAGACGCATTCTTTTCTCAAATCATAAGAATCTAAAGCTAGAGTCCTATACAGATGTAGACTAGGCAGGATGCTTAGATGACAGGAGGTCTACATCAAGAGTGTGTACCTTTGTAGGTGGAAACTTGATCTCCTAGAAGAGTAAGAAGTAAGCGGTTGTGGCAAGGTCAAGTGCAGAGGCTGAGTATAGATCCATGGCTCATGGTGTCTCAAAACTTCTTTGGGTTAGATCTCTTTTGAGTGAGATTGGGGTAAAAGCAGAGGAACCTATGATGTTATACTGTGACAATCAGGTT